>CAEGAE010098212.1:0-150279 GCA_903067095.1 Girardinus metallicus
TATTTTTGTAGACAAACATATACATATAAAAATTAAAAAAAAAATATTTAAAAAAAAAAAAAAAAAATATATATATATATATATATATATATATATATATATATATATAATCTTATATTTTGCGGACATATTCTTTTCTTTTTAAACCAGCAGGACGAAATAACACCTGTTTGGAGTTATGTGAGCATTAGAGTGTGTTTATTGCTGCCATCTAGTGAGACAATTTTACAAAGATTGCATATAATGAAGAAGCAATATTTCACACTGATGCAGACTTAAGGAGATCATAGCAAAGAGCAGATAAACACAATTTGAGGCAGTTGTCACTAATATGATGATTGCATGCTTGGACTGGCAGGTTGTCAGGCCTCTGAATCATCCCACCACTAATGACAGCTTATCATGCTAAATGTTCCCCACCTTCCCTTTGAAACTGCACATCTCATTCTATTTTCCTTTCTCTTTTTCTGTGCTATACTGTGGCAAAAATTGTGAAAGACAAACAGAAATAGGATTGTGTTGAAGGAGAAACAAGTATTGTCTATAATTAAGTCAAGGCAAAGCGGTGCGTTTTCGTATAGAGAGATGAGTTTGCCGAATAGTTAATATTAGAAGATATGAAAGTGAAGGTGGTCACAAGCACCATATTTGAGACCAGTTCATTCAGTTTCAGTCGATGTGGTGCTTTTCAAAACTATCATATCAGTGATTATCTTCAAAGGGTACATTACTCAATATGTATTTAATTAGTTTAGATTTTCATCAGCAAAAACAACACTTTTTCAAAAATGTGATTGGTGAGATATTTAGCAATTGGAGAATCACTTGGACGCTCGTATTTTTACTCTCTCAATAAGCATCGGTGCTGTTCTGGGCCCCTCCCCCATTGCAAAGCGCTCGCACGATCCTCTCGCACTCACAGCAGTCCTTCCTCGCTTAAGTCAGAACCCCCACCCCTAAATGTCCAGTCCGCTAATGTATATTGCATCTACAAAGCTACAGCTGAATGATCCCCTTCAACATGATATAAATGTAAAAAATCAGATTTATTATTATTGTTTATTATTTTATTAGAATTTTTTTTTTAATCACAGCATTTCTATTAGTGTTTCTTTTTTTTTGCTCAATTTTCATAGTTGGAGTAGACTGCATACAAAAAAGTAAAAAAATATAGTCTTTTACTGTTCCTAATCATATGCAGATGACGAGTTATGGAAATTAAGTGATCATGTCATTTAGCGACTTCTGGTGACTTTTAAAACAAAAAAAATTTATGCAGAATGTAGAATTTTTAACATTATATTAGTTTGTGAAAAAAGAAAAAATAGATTTAAAAATTACATGTGTAGTTTATTATGATCAGTTATATAATATAATTCTGTTCAGTCAATTATTTGGCCCTTTAAAACACATACATTCTTGCATGTTCATTTTATTTGCTCAAATACAACTCTTTGTTTTTACATTGGAGTAAACATCCCAAGACAGAAAGTCTCCTTACACTAAAAGAAAATAGATAAATGTATAAAGACATATTTGGCTTAACTGCAAGATATAACTGAGGTTTATAATTATACAATAAAAAAACTTTTTCTAAATGTCTATGCTGTGGGTTAGAAGTCAAAACTACAGATGAAATTTGAATTTTTTGGCAAAAACATTTTTCCGTCACTTCTAGCTTATTATGAGCAGTACGTTTTTTTAATTATACAAAAGGGAAATAACTTAACTATTTGCTTTATTTTTTAAAATGTAGTTTAAGTTGGAGATCTTGGAAAATACCTCGCATCAACCCAGTTGTTAAAAACACTGATATTAATCACATTACATACATTATTCAACTCCTCCAAACAGAAGAGCAAAGAACTGACAGTAAGATGCAATTAATAATTTTTTATTTCAACGTCATTAATATACATTCTGTGTATATATATATATAGATATATATGTATATATCTATATATATATATATATATATATATATCTATATATATATAGGAAAAGAAACACTGAATCACTTTTTAAAATTTTTATACATTTCCTTTAGCACAAGAAAACACGAAAAACTAAGTGAGACCCAGCTCTTGTGTTCTCTCTTCACACTCATCTGAAGAGCAGAAAGGTACAATAGGACTGCTCCTTCAGCACTGAGCCGCCGCTACATTGCGCCGTAATTATACTGATAACATACATACATAAATGCATTCAACCTCTTACTTGGCACAGCGCACTAGCTGTGATTTCTTAATCTTCTTTCCTCCACGCCTCTCCTCTGCACGCATGTCTTCTTTTTTTATTCTTTTTTATTTCTCCCCCTGCGATGGCAATTATTTTTCATTCATAAGCAGAGTGAGAGTGAGTAAGAGAGCAGGAGTAGGACACGATAGAGGAAAAGAGAGACTGAAATGGAAAGAGATCTTTTGGCACTTAAACTCTTTTGCTTAATGGTACTCAGAGGGATTGACAGTGGAAAAGGAAGGGGGACAAAAGAGCATAAAGATGGGAAAAGGAGAGATTAAATCATCACCACCACATCATCTACTTAAATGAGTCTAGTCCCGTTTTCCTGCCACTGCTGTTTTTGGTCTCTCCGTTGGAACACAGACAACTTCATGCCATTACTTTCTTCCCATCACATGCTCTGTGTCTCACTTCTGTCTTATTCTTGTGCTTTATGTCCTCATGTCTTTATGAGCTCTCTCTGTCCCTTTAAGCTACTTTGCCCAGTCTTGATTTGTTTCCACATTTTTTTCACAATGTCCCCTCATTTCGGACGAAAGGGGCTTGCCTTAGTATCAGATACATGGATTTATAGACATTGGTGTGTGCAACGAAGACACCAATAATGGGGTTCCTCAATTATACTTGCAAGAATGAGGTGGAATAAAATTCATGATGAAAAGGGTGAAGGGGCCAAAGTATCAGACATCATAAATGTCATACCACTTTATGAAAAGAAAAAACCTTTTTTAAAAAAAATCTCAGAAGTTTTTTTTTAGTTATTTATTTTAGTGGGGGATGTAGCACATATCTCTGCTGGGGGAGAAACTCTTTCGAGTCAATCAACCATCATCAGTCGCAATTCCTCTATTTCCTATTCTGCTCGTTGTCTTCTTTCGCCTGTCTTTCTTCCTGTCTGTATTCATTCGCCATTCCCCCACCTGAGCAGCTCTCCATTTTCCGTCGGAGCGCTGTCTGTGTTTTATGGGTCCCTGTGGGATGGGGATCTTTTACAGGCCGACTGGACTTTAGAAGTCCCTCGTTTAGCAGCATCCTGCCTTAATTAAAAACCCCTTTTGTGCTTTCTGCCTTTAACAATGAAAGAGAGTGAAAGGAGGGAGGGCAGGGTTAGCGGGACAGAGACTAGTAATGTGAAGAGAAAGAGAAGGCGAGAGAGAGGGCAGAGAAAGAGAGATGGTGCTGAATGGGAAGTGATAGGGAGACAGGCAGATAGATAGTAAGGTAGACAAAGGGACGGATGGAAAGATATGGACAGAGAGAAGATAGCTGTTAATTACAACTGCCATTAACAAGACACCAGCCCACCTCCTTAGGGAGAGAAGGAAGGAAAACCAAGAAAAGGGAGAGAAATAAGAGACACAGAACAAAAGATGATCAGAGGAATATAATCATAAAGTGATGCTGATCAACCTGCTCCTTTTTTCCCCAAATGTACACTTCCTTGTACTGCGTGGCCTGTGGGTTTTGACCCTGTATGTGAGTGTGCCTCAGTATGACTATGTATGTCTGTGTATGTATGACCTGTCTCTGGGATGACTGAGCGTCAGAGGGGCTGCTTACTGATTACCTTCATGTTGAACAAGCTGCTATTGACTTGAGAGTGACGGATGACCTCACACCTGAGCATGTGAATGTGGCTGTGCGACAATGTGCTGATGTATACATGCCTATCTGCTTCTCAATACAGGGTTTTTCTAATGATAGGTTTCTTTTGAATTGCTTTAAGTTTTTTAAATGTGTATATTTGCAGATGTGGCCTTAAATATACTGCCTATAATAAAAGTCAATTCAAATTTCAATTTTAAGTCTTTCTTCTTGCTGTTTGAAATGGCATGTACAGTAATGGCAGTTCTTTCCTTCCCTTTTCTCGTATCTTTTTCCCATTTCTTTTTTGTAGGCTTCTCTGCAGAATGTCCAGTAAGGAGCGCCACCTAGAGTCGAATTGTCCGTCCTCTTACATAAAGACTGAACCATCGAGTCCTGCCTCTCTGACTGACAGTCTAAACCATCACTCCCCCGGCGGCTCCAGCGACGCCTCTGGGTCTTACTCATCCACCATGAACGGCCACCCCAACGGCTTGGACTCTCCAAGCCTTTACGGTTCCAACGCAGGACCCCTGGGACCTGCTGGAGGCCCGGGATCGAAACGTTACGAGGACTGTTCATCAACTATTGGGGAAGATTCACAAATTAAGTGCGAGTACATGTTGAACTCCATGCCGAAGAGGTTGTGCCTGGTGTGCGGGGACATTGCGTCAGGGTACCACTATGGAGTCGCGTCGTGCGAGGCCTGCAAGGCGTTCTTCAAACGCACCATTCAAGGTTGGCTTCCATTTTGTGTTAAAATTGTCCCTTTTTTGTTATCAAATTCAACTTTCCTCAAAAAATGTTATCTATAAGTCAGTTTTTTCCCTCATGCTGATGTAAATAACTCTGTGGTCTATTTGATGGACCATTGTAAAAATCAAACAAAAAAAAAGTAAATATTTGAGTTTTGGTTCCAGTTTACTTACTTGTGAAATTAAAATATTAAACTAAGCAGAGATATAATGAGGGGATAAAAGTAAGCATCTAGAAGTATTCAACTAATTTTTATATGACTTACCTAGTAAAAAAAATGCCTACACTGTTTAAATGTTAATTTGTGAATTTGTTCGTTTAACTTGTTGAACAGAAACCTTGAATTTGTTCAAAATCAAGGATACTGAATGAAAGTCCTAAGAGATCATCATGACCCTCCATGACCCTAAGACTATCTTTACTTTCGCTCACTCCCATAATTTCCATTTTGATCATCTGATGCACAGTCACACTCACATACAGACTCCTGGTCAAGTACAGTAATACACACACCAGCGCTTTAACACCACTTCCCATTTTCACCCATAACCTTGACCTCGTCTTCATCAACAGCAAAAACAATTTCCTCGGAGTGTTTGCATTCCCAGATCTAGCTGCTCATGGCAGGAGAGTGTTTGCTGTAAGCCTGTTTTCTAGGAGATAACATGGTGTCAGAGAAAGGGCAGTGGTCATGTCTATGGGTCAGGAGTCGACGCAAGAGGGTAGAGTAAAGACAGGATTGAGCAATAATCCACATGATGAGAAGAGCACAGGAATTAGGCTCTTTAATCCGCTGCTTATGTCTTCTTAGAGCTTGCATTATTGTAGAACATGTACAGGTATTCAGACTGTACTCTTCAGGGTTTTTAACAATAATCACGTCCCAGCGTGATCACCATTATATATTTTATGTGACTCATGAAGGTCAGCTTGACCATGCCTTTATCCTAAGAGAGGCATGGATATTAAATTCATACAATTACTTGAAACCTCAGTTGCACTAAAATGCTGTAAAAACAAACTAGAAAGTAATCTAAAACTTTATATGACCTACCTAGTCAAAAACTAGAAAGTAAAGTAGGATCAACTAGAGCAAAATGTCTGCCTCAGAAATTAGGCATTTAAATTATTTTGTATATTGTATCACAAGTGTGAAAATGTTTGAATAGTCTGCTTGTGTCGAACCCTGTTCATGAACAAGGGAAACACCATGTTAAATATGCTTAGTTTAAGTAGTACCTGTCTACCGCATTTAGGGTTGCAGAAAAAGTAGTCTAGAAGTAAAAAAATAAAAAAGCTTAGGGGTGTGAAAGTTCTTGCAAAAGTATTCTAGGTCTTGCTAATTTTATTTCAAACTTATTGGATCCATCTGCTCACAGGACAGCTGTCTTGTCACTTAGTTCACCATCGCAAGAACCAGCTGCCAGCCAGCTATTATCGATCCATTCAGTCAGTCATATCAGGCAGGATTCATCTATCTGCTTTTCCATCCATTCAACTATCTGTGCTTGCCTTCCTTTGCCTCTGATAAGCAGCTTTCCCAATAAAGCCCAAGAGAACAAGAGAAAAAGGAAAATGTGGGCAGGAAGTTGTCTCACATTCTACATGGTCATAACTACCTGGAGACGACCTGTATATGTTTATTATGGGATGACACGAGGGCACAGTGAAATCCCGATTAGATTTGAACACACGCACACATTCACCCACGCACTCACTGAGATAAAGGTAAAAACACACACTTGCGCACGCCAACCCGTACTGTAAAGACACACATAGATGAATAGATGGTCACACACATAACCTTGTCGTGACTCTCTATAGGTTTAACCTGTCATTGCTGCAGGGTCGAATGTTCAACCAATTTCACTTGTTTCGTTTTATTTAGAGGACTTGTTAAAGATTACATGTGTGGTAGGCCAGGACACCGCTGCAAAGAAAATACAGTAACTGTAGTATCTGTGTTGACAGGAAATCTTCTTTTCAAGTGTGAGCCTGAAAAGCTGTAAAGATTGTTACATTCCTGGACTTCAGACATTTCAATTTCACTGCTTTTGTAATCTCTCCTTCTGATGTAGTGTGTATGTTACAAATATAAAAGGAAAACTATGATTTATTTAGTATTTTTGTTAAAGTTACAAATATCAAAGGAAAATTATAATTTACTTAGTATTTTTGTTAAAGTTTGTGGCAGAACTACTGTCAAAGAAGATTGTAATATAAGAGATTATTTATGCAAAGGATGGGAGCTTATACTAAAAATTAAGATTTGAAAAATGACAGATTTTTCTTAAGATGAAGCCTTCTGCTTAGATTTACTCCACCAGTTTTCTAACCTCTATTAAATATGATTAACGTTTCTTGCATGACATTTTTTTTAATAGTTGTTCAAAACAATAAACATTCTTGGATGCACCAAAAAAAGTGAATTGTGACATTATCTTTGGCTACTCAATGTGGACAGAGTGGATCTTGTGCCTCTGTGTGGGCTGCACGTCTGCGTGTTCATCCAAATGTAAATGAGCGAAGGTTTATGTGCACGTCTGGGCACATGTTCCTGCTGCGTGTGTGTTTGTGTGTTTGTCCTGGCAGGAAAGCAGGGCCAGCCTCAGATGGGTAGTGGCAGACATATTGGTGTGTTTCAACCCATTAGCCAATAAAACCACAGGTAATCACCAAAAAAACACCTCCAGCTGGACGGGGAGGAGAGCATGGGGCAGGAGAGGAGTGGAGGGATAGGGGCAGATAAACAATAAAATGGGGAAAGGAATGTGGGCAAGGAAGGAGAAGGGGGAGGACGGACTGGGCAGATAGACGTAGGAAGGAATTAGTGCTATGCGTGGGCTGGCGTGCTTTTGCACGTGTGTGTTGCAGTGTGGAGGAAGTGGCTCTGGCAGCTGCTGTTTCTGTGGCTTTAGTCCAGTAACACCTGACAACCTGCATCTATCACTCCTTTATTGAGAAAGAGGGATAAAGGGGAAAGTAGAGGAGGACAAAGTATGGGAGATGGAGGTGTGGGGCTATGAAACGACAAGAGAAAAGCTAACACTTGGAGACAAAAGATGGACGACGGCTGGAAAACTGAATCTGAGGAGGCATATAGTGAAGGAACTGCTCAGACAATATATTTTTGGAAGATATATTATTCAACAGTAAATGTTTTTGTTTGTTAAATGCTCAATTGAACATGCATATTTTTATTTAGTTGGATAATGTAGTTTAATGTCCATATCTGTTGGTTCTAATCACGTCATTGTACTTTTCCTTTTTGTTTCTTACCAGTTTAAAGCAGGAATTATAAATTATCACAGAATTTGTCATTATCAGGGGAATGAATGACGTTCAGAATTGTAATTTATAATGATGATGATCTCTGATGATGAAAAACTATTGGGATTGTTACTTTTCAGCTGATTCCATGAGATCTTTAGTAAATATAAATGCATTTAAAAATATTATTAAAAATTTATTATATTATTATCGATACTTATGTGTGCCACCATGATATACATTTTTTATATCAATTTAGGATTTTTGTAGATAATGTTTTCAGACACTGCCAGGTTTAAAAATTGCTTTTGTTGTGCAGCAAGCATTGCTCGTCTGTTTCTTTGCTAGTTTTACTCGGTGCCCATTAGGCCTTGCAGATTCCATGTCATTAGCACACTTAGTGTTTCTGCACTGGAAGTGTACCGCTTAACTGCAGAATTAATCTAGTCGTCCTGTAGCATCAGCATGAAAAGGCTGGGTGTGGGCTAACTAGTCCCATTATCTGCATCTATTAGGATGTAAGATTTCCTTCAGCATTTAGAGTGTTTAGCCTTTAACTAACAGGGCCAATTAATGGGTGTCTTGTTACCCATTAGGAAGTGTTTGGGCATTTAGCCTTTTCCCAAGCTAACTAGCTTCTTAATCAGTCCAGTAATGAGAAAACATCCTCTCTGCTGCAGCAGTCAATAGTAATCACTGTTTACTCTGTTTCAGAGGGAGATGTATCGGCCTGCTGGAGTACTGTAATTGTCAGGTGGGCGTGGGAGAAGATAACTTTATTCTGTTTAAAATAATAACAGCCTCAGATAAATAAAAACTGCAAAGAAACGAACCAAGTTTGTTTCAGTTTATCCCAACAGATCAAAAGCTGTAGATGTTATTACCAAATTAATCTGTAATTTAAGGGATGACAGACTATACAAGTGGAGTTTAATAGATTAGAATATTGTGGGAATTGTATTTATGTAGCAATTTAGTTCAAAAAGTGGAACTCTTCTTGTTTGGTAAGACAAAACTTTCCTACAGTAGAGACAGGAGAGAAACTGAAATTTAGCTTTTTCCTGTAAGCCATCATCAGTGCTTTAAATAAATATTTGAATGTATCATTCTGTGTAAGGAATAACAAATGAGTCCGTTCTTAATCTGAATTAACCTTCAAATGATTTTCTAATGTACTTAGAAGCGCTTGTATGTCATTAAAATGCCGATACAAAGCGAACATTCACAGATGACGTCATCCCCATTAATTCATTCAGTTTCATAAATTCATATTTTCATTTATACATTTGATGAACTTCAACTTTAAGCTTTCTGGTTTTCTTCAAACACACGCTGAGGATTTCTGGAGTCTCTCCTCATGTCTGCCTTTCTGTTGATGTATTTTATCTGCTATTAAACTTCTCCTTCTGTCCTTCTCCAACATGTCTGCATGCCACAGGCAACATTGAGTACAGCTGTCCTGCTACCAACGAGTGTGAGATCACCAAGAGAAGACGCAAGTCATGCCAGGCCTGCCGCTTTATGAAGTGTCTGACTGTGGGCATGCTGAGGGAGGGTAAGGGAAAAGGTCTCTTCTTACAATTTTTTGTTAACTTGTTTACTTCTGGCATTTTTAAATGTTTCTAGCTATACTGAAGCCAAATTTAAGAAAACAATAGGCGCACGCATTTGATTTTATTGTTGATTTTATCTCATCTGCATAAAGTAAAAATTAAGCACACCAATTCAAACATGTACTTACACTCCAAATAATTGGTTAAACCTTAGGAAGTTATACTTCAACCATACACTGTGTGTAGCTGTCAGCACATTTTTGACACAGGCATTGCTGAATATTTGAAAACTCTTTATGGTAAAATTGGTAGAGTTACGTTAAATTCATAGGTTTTCCTTTTGGGTTTTAAGCTTTTGGTTTCCAAAAAGTGTGTTGGCCTCCTTTTTTATTCCCAACCCAGTTTTTATGTAGATCTAGGATTGGGATAAATGTCAAAGTTAGAACGTCCAAATGCATCCAAGTTTCAATGTTCTAGTAGTTGAAAGTAAATACGGAGGTTGTTCTCCCCTTTTGTAATTGTCTCTATTTATGCAACATACCAACAGCACTAGTAGTAAATCAGACCCATAGTAGGATGCTAACTCTCCTATGCTTGACAGTTCACACATTGATTGTAGATTTAAAAGCCTCATCTTGACTCCTGCAAAGATGCTTAAGCACAAATAGCCAAAACCTTTGGCTTGTCTTACCATAAAATATTTCTCTAGTAGACATGAATGGTGTGTAGAAAGGTTTGTAATCATTCTAACCACTTTCACCTAAAGGGTGCAGGCTTTATCCCATGATTGACATTTTGGACATAGCTAGAATTTGCAAAAGGCAGTCTTCCCAAACATACTTCCAAACTGCCTTCAGAATAGATAAAGCAGGATTTAAAATGGCCCTGACCTCAATCCTATTGAAAATATATGGTCTATGAATAACACTGTGTCTGTGCCAGGAACCCAACCAACTTAAATGAACTTTACCAATGCTGCCAAAGAAGGGATCAAATATTCATGCCTAAATGCTGACTGCAGATGTACTAGGAATATGGTCAACACTGAATTATTTAGCAGTAAGATATATTTATGTAAAAGTAAAAGCCTAATAAAGTAAAGAGATCACTATTATGATGTAAAGCACTTTGAAATGCCTTGCTGCTGAAATGTGCTATACAAATAAAATTTGATTTGATTTGATTTTGATTTATTATCAAACAATCCTGCATGTAAAACACATAAAACGGTTAGAAATCTCCTCTAGATTTGCTGTTTGTTTTTCCAATTATTTTTATGTTGAGCAACTTTTTTTTTCACTTTTATAACTTTCTTTTCTCACACATTACCCAATGAAACACCAGGTAACACCTGTGCCTATGTTTAGAGAACATCTCAGCTCTTGAAGGATGAAGATTTAGCTGTATAAATGTGAACCTTTGAACATAAGTGCACAAAAAGCATGTATTTCTAATTTACATGAAGAAGACAAAAAGGTAAAAAAAAACAAACAACGCTTTCGGTAGTTACCCAGAAATAGATAAAGCCAAAAAACAAAAGATTTTATCTGCTCCAACACCACTTTGATTAAATACACTCACTCTCTCATTTTTACATTCCCTTGTTGCCTTTTGCCTCTTTCGTTCTCTCCTGTATGCCCACCTTTGACCTTTCTTTTCCCACTGCACTTCCAGCGATGAAAACAGGCAGAGAGGAGTGGGGAGGGATGACGAAGAAGGTATATAGAGAAAAAGAGGGAGAGAGGGATGGTGAAGGTGGGAGAAGCCTTGGGGATGAGATGGAGGGACAGGGAGAGGGAGGGTAAGAGATTGATTTATAGGAGCAGAGGAGGGGGACCAAGGGAGGATGAGAGGCAGGGGGAGGATGGTTGAATGAGGCAGAAAGTGTGTGAGAGACGGCAAGAAAGGAGAGGAGAGAAGGGTCAAGGTTGTAATTGATGGGAGACCTGGCTCGCGCCCCCTTCCTTCCAGTGGTCAGGGAGCATGCCGGTGCCGACACCATGCCAGCCCTCCCTCCAGTCATTCCACCCTTCGTCTCTCCCCATGTCTTTTACCACTCAGAATTATTTAGCTTTTTCTGATTCTGTTTTGTGTCGTACATTTGTTGTGCTCTTTATTCCTTATCAAGAACGACAAGTTTATTCCATGTTCAATGTGACCATTTGAAAGTATTGTAGTAAAAAAAAAAAATACCTTAAACGTCCAGTTTCCGGTGATGTAAGTACTCTAAAATATAAATACCATGTCTTCCTATAAATGCATCTACAGAGTAACTGCAGTATTTTTTTAATTGAAGCAAGAAATACAATTAAAATTTTTTTTTAGTAATGATGAAATTGCAATAATTGCAAGCAACTAAGTTTCCTCAGTCTATCTTTTTTCTGCAGAGACACACACGCGCACACACTTTTCTCTAACAAGCTGCTGTCGTAGCATTTGTTCTCCCAGTTGATCTGACATAGCACAACCCATGTCTCATCTCTAGAGTTTTATCTTGTGTATGTGGCTGCTAACAGACACACACATATAGTTGAATGTAATATTGGCAACTCCAACAGTCTACTAGTTAACACATCCAGTCTGCATGCAGTCAGTTGGCGTAAAGACGACACAGCTCTTTCTTATGGTATTTGTAAAGTCACATTTTTTATTTGAGTTTGGGGGAACATTTTAAAAAAATGTGGCATATTCAGGAATGACAAGTCACTTTCGAATCCCTTTAAGTTTAAAGGAAAAGTAAGTACTGAGAAATTTACTTAATTGCATTTTAGTCTTTACAAAAAAAGCTGACAAAGTTTACTTAATGAAAGGCTTCCTGGATCATTTCAGTGTTTGGTTTTTGTTTGTTTTTGTTTTTTGGAAACCTTTTAATATTTTGGTTTTTATGTTTCTGTACATGGGTAACAGAACAAAAAAGTTGTCTAAAGTAATAATGAATCAGATAGCACACCTCGGTTTTCTTGGACAAGTCCCTTTTTACCAATTATAAACTGAATTTTGCTTTAGGATGAAAGGAGAAATGCATGTAATTGCACTTAAATCAGTCCATATGATTTAAATGTATTTGCTCATTTTAATTGTACATTTCTCTGTAATTTGGGTCTAAATTGCAAAGTAATTTGGGGTGACAATTGTGGCCCCACATTAACGAACTGAACTTAACTGAGTCAACACTGAGTTTAGAGATTTTCATCACAACCAGAAAGCTTCTTCGTATGGTTGGAAGCTCTGATTTTTTTTTTTTTTCCTAAATAATGGAAGCCAACATTTCAAAAGGGATGTTGTTGAGTCAGTTCTACCTTAAAACCAGTTTGAAACAAGTTACTCTAAAAGAAGGCTATTTAAAGGCACTTTGGTAATGAAATCTTGTTTTAGTTAGACCAAAGCTACAATAGCTTAGCACAGATTACTCTAAAACCTCAGAAAATTGTGTCAAATTGTGCTTCTATTACAGAGGACCTCCAGAAAAAAAAAATAACAGAAATGAACTCCTAAATCTTACAAATTTCAAAAAAATAAAAGGATGGATGACACGTTCCATTGGAAAAAGAGGGAATGCAACTGAGGGACATGTGTTTGTGTGTTTCTGTCGAGAGCAGGCAAACAAATAGCTGCCTTTTGTTACAACTGCCTCCCTGCTCTACACACATATATCATGCACATTCACATGAGGCTGCATATCTATACATCAACATGACAGACCACAGCCACCCCATTTGTTGTGCAGAGTGTGAATTTAATACAAGGGGTCTCACTCTTCATATGAATAAGGCTCATTTGGAGAATTGATATATCCATTTTCTCATTGGTAATTTTAATTCTTCTTAGACCTTTGCAAAATATCAATAGATTTAATGTATAGCAGAGTTAAACATTTTTTACCATTAGCATATTTACCATTCAGCTATGGCACCGATTAGCTGATGAGCTGAATTGAGGATCGTTGCTTATTTTGCGACAATTACGATGTTCTTTTGGGAAAACCTTTTTTATTGATCCATGCACAGATATTACCTAAAACGTCTACAGATTCATCACTTTCCAATATGATACCATTCATAAAAGGTGGTCTGAGTTCTAACATAATTCTGAGTGGAAAATTTGAGAAAGATTCAAAAAGCTAAAAAGTGCCTTTTTTTTTTTTTTAGTTGATATTTTTATATGACAAATCAATGATGTTTGTAATCACTACAGTGTTAGCTTCTAAACTTTCCATATTTATATTAAGTCATTAAATTAATTCATCTGTAGCAAGCCCCTTTTGCATCCAAATGTAAGAAGTTGATCATATTACGACTAGTCGGCATGTATCAAATTTGAATCTTTTCTGAAAACTTCCACTTTAATTGCTGCTAAATTTCACTAGGCTCCCCATGTTGACATCATGAATTTTATTTTCATTAGTTTTGTAATACATGTATGGCACCTCCTGTTTATGCTAAGTTGCCTGTGTCATAAACTACATGTCACATCACTCTTATTTCACATGGCTAGAAATTTTATTGTGTTGAACAAGAAGTCCTCAGCAGACTCGTGTGTGGGGGTGTGTGTGTGTGTGAACATTACTTAGTGTGTTTCATTCTTCTCTTCTTGGTGTTGACAATGTTGCTGCAAAATTGCATAGATGATGATGGTAAGTGGCTAGATCAGTTAGCGTCAGTACTAACTGTGGTTGTCAGGGGGTAGCTCACGGCAGAAAGGTGAAGATAAAGTGGTCAGGGTGTAGTGGGTGGGGGACATGGAGGCATGTGTGTGTGTAGATGCTGCAGTTTACCCCTTAGGGCAAGATCTGCCTCAAATTAGCTTTGTCGCCCTGGGAGACAGAGTGGGTGAGATGAAGAGCAAGTGAGGCAGTAAGGAACAGTATGTGAGTGTGTGTTTGTGTGTAGATGGGAACCTGAAGAACAAGAGGCCAGGGGGTCAGGAAACCAACTCAGAGTAGATATATTTTTTTACATGTTCTCTTAAACATGCTAACTGATCTATGAATGAGCTGACGCAGCTCTGTGTTGCATTTACACATCATCTACTGTGAGGAAGAAGAGGATAGCAAAACAGTAACTGAACAAACTGGAAATCAGTCATTCAGGAACAAACCTTAGGAACCCACCCGCAAATATGTAGCAGCAAATTTCCAGAGCAAGACAATTAAAATACGTTCTTATTATATTATGAGAACTACCCCTCTGGCAATGGCTGGCTGTCCATTTTTAATGGGGCCGTAATGATGCGTCAGCTGAAGACCAAAAGGTCATTGGGGTGGGGCTCAAATCTACTGAGAAATGGTAAGGGGGATGATAGAACAGCTAGACCACAGGTAAAAACTGTAGGAGCAAGATTGGAGATGTCAATTAATCCGAACTGCAAACATTGCACACATTACAGACATTACATGTCTAACATCAGCTGTGATTTGTAGAATTATTATTAGAAAACACAGATTAAACATGTAAATATGAAAGGAATTGGCAGAGTCACGCAGCAAGGGAGCCAGCAGTATTCAATAAACACATATAGCGTACATATTCTCAAACTGACAAATTTGCTCAGATTCAGCTGCGACTTTGAAGATGAATCCTGAATAAGCAAGCAGAATGCGTTGAATCCAATGCCTGCATCTTTATAAAGTCATAAATGGCCAGCTGGATTGGGATGGTTGTGCTTCTAGAGGGACAAGTCCTCAGACTGCAGATATAAACCTTGGCGCCATGCCGCACACACGCACGTATGCACACACAAATTAACACCTAGTGCCAGCTTTGGCCCTGCTCCCCATAGCCTCTGAGACCTAATGAGTGAGATCAGGTGGAAGGCCCCAGTCTGTGTGAGTGTTGCTACTTGTGTGTGTGTACAGCTGATAGTGTGTGTGGATCTTAAGTCGACTGAAAGCTCTGCTATCTTGATTGCTGGCATCCACCCTCGTTGCCCCTGCACACAAGAAGACGATTGCTTGACTTAAATGGTTGAAGAAAAGCATGTCAACTAAATCAACTAGTTTGTGTTCAGTTTATCCTTCTCAATTACTCTGGTACATATGAAATAATCCAGAAAAAAATAGCATAGAAATGTGATAATAAATAAACAGCAGGGGACCTAAAAGGAGAATGACAAAAGGGATGAATGGGGGTGATGGTGAGATTGAAGGAGGCGAGAGTTGAGAAAAAACAAAAGATGGGACAGCTAGACAACTGGTGGCGTCTGGAGTTCCCCCCATGGGAGCCTTGTATCTAAATCTGGCCCTGTAGTGTCTGTCCTGCATGACTGTGTGTGATTGTGCTATTGGCATCTGGTTGCATCCCTGCTAGAAAGAAGCGATAATGGAAATGGAGTGACGAGAGATCGACCTAAGTGGTCCACTCTCTTTCACGAATGCTTTCGTTGCGAAGAGAGAAGAAAGGAGGAACTTTAGGAGGCAAAGCTGCAACCAGAAACACTCTCACATAATAATTAGACAGGCAAGTATAAAGGTGGGCTGCTTCTAAATGTCTTTTACTCCAATCACAACACTTTGTATTTAGCCTTGACTTTTAATCAGTATCTTCTAACACATGTGATATTGTAGCTTAGGTATATATAAATACTTATATATATATGTGTGTGTGTGTAGGTTTCAAATGTGGCAGCTATGACCAAATAGCAACAATGCATAAGCTAGACTATGCAGACTCTCTGTCTGCATTAGTGAAAATTTACTTACCTCACGCCAAATAATTGTCATTATTGCAACCTACTTCCTAATTGATTTACCTAATAATTATTTGACAATCTGAGCATTCACAGACTGTGAAAAGAGAACTACATTTTTTATCATCAGTTAAGTATAATAAAACTATTCAGAGACAGTAGGGAATTTTACAGCCTTCTTCCCAGTACACATGCTTTACATAAACCTGTGATGCATCCTAAACAATACACATGGTGCATAGACCTGACAGTATTTGATGTTTGCAGCATGTTTTTTCTTCTGATACTTTGACAGTTTATTAATTATTAGTTTTATTAAGGTATTTTTAAGATTCTTTAAATGTGCAGTGGAATATTCAGATTGTAGTTTCATTGTGTTACGTGTGCAAAGAAGACCACACTTATTCTGGTACTTCACTCGATCTCACTCACACGCAGCTACAAATTCACACTCCAGTGACAGCCACCTGCCCACTGCCTTAGGCACGGCTGTTCAGATCTGTTCTGGTCTAAACAAACATCACTGCATGACACCACACATTCTCCTCTCAACTTCGCTCATACCGCCTTTATTTTACCTCTGTCATCGGACAAATGTCTGACATCACCAGTGTATTCTAAACATTTTTACTGCACATAAAATATGTTAGTTTTTCATTGTGTGTCTTTCTCTGCATTCAACCTATATGTATTCATACAATACATACTTATATGATTATTCATTATTAACCATTACATTTTAAGTGTTGTGCCCAGGTATGTTTTTCTCCGTTTTTTTTCATGCTGAAAAGGCTTACGCTTTGCAGCAAAAAGGATGAGTCCCAGCAATGTTAACGTGTCAGCAGATTTATGTCCTCAGACACAAGTAATACCAGTAACAGATACACACAGTAGATTTAAATGGGACTCTTGTCTTGCCCACTGCACTCACCCATCAGTCCATAAAGCCGCACAGGAAGAACTGTAATGTTATTACATCCACACTACAGCTTAACACACATATACACATAAACATCTAAGCCTAAAACTAGTTTAAGGTGACTTCAACACAGTTAATACACTGAAGGAATATGTGGTCCCTCATTTCTCTGTTTTCCTTTGTCTCCCACAATTTGCTTTTTTTTACCGTCTATCTACAGTTAACTCCTTTTGGCTGTGATCTACAAAAATTCATTCATTTTACTTGTCTACCTACTCCCCCCTTTGCTCCTTCCCACGACTCTCTTATTTATCCCCCAATTCTCTCACCATTTTCATTGACCATCTGAAATCAATCTTTCTGTTTTTCCTTCCATCCTCTTCTGTCTTTTCCTCTCCCCTCTGTATTTCTCCTGCATGTGCATTCAGGTGTCAAAGGCATTTCGCTCGCAATCCTTCATCTGTTCACGCATACGCACACGCGCGCACACGCCCACACACACACACATATGCTGACACAGAGTGACGCCAGCACAGTGTAAAAAAGAAAAAAATCTATCCTGATGTGATCAGTGGAGATCGGGCTATTGACAGACAGCAATATTCCCACGATAGAAATCATTCACCTTCATCACTGTCACAGTGTTTGTGAGCACACTTTGGTGGATGTGCGTGCATAACTGAAAGTATGAAAAATAACTAAAGAAACACAATATTGGCAAAAGAGCGAAAAAGTTAGAAAACATACCAGTGACAGGAAAACAGTTATGTAGGGATATTTTTCCTGTGTGAGAGAGAGTGCAAGTTAAGGGCTGCTGTTAGTTGGATATATTTTCTTTTACACATCACTCTGGTCTCTGTTTGTGTCCATCGACAATGCCATGCAAAAGTAATCACACCGCTTAGAATTTTTCTTGTTTGATACATCATTGCATAACTTTACATAATACAATAAACTTGGTGTTCATTTATATTTAATCCACCTGAGTTAACACTCTGTAATCACCTGTCAAGTATTCCTGCATAGGTTCTTGACATATCATGTCATGTCAATGATTATGGTGTGTTCAGGGTTATGCGCAGTGTTATTTATTTTTGTCATACAGCATTATGCATGTGAGCCAGATTGATCTCATGCAAGTAGAGCATATTCTTTTCTTTGTCCTCCACATAACTTGTGGCGCACTGCAAAGGGAGCCAATTATGAATACAAATTTTCAATCATTTTCTTCTTCGATTAATGCTTCTCCAGTCAATAACACACAAGTTTAGTCTATTTACTAATAAGGTGAATTGTGAAGGGAAGTTGTTGTACAGGATTTTACTTGGGGGTTTGAATACATACATGCACACCACACTTTTCTGAAATTTATATGTAAAAAAAAAAAAAAAATTAAACACTGTATCTTTTACTTCACTTCATAGTTGTGTACCCCATTGGGTTGGTCTGACGCATAAAGTTCCAAATGAAACACAGAAGATTCAGGTGGAACATGACAAATGTTGAAAAGTTAATATTCTTAGGTATGCTGAATTCTTCCGGTTTTTCTTCTTTCCTCATATTTCATGTCGTACAAGAGCTCTTTTTTATTTATTTTTATTCATTGCATTCTGTTTTGTGTTCAGTCTTTCTTCTCTTTCCCTCTTATGGTTTATTATTTCTAATTTCCACATTTACTCCCCCATGGCCCTCTTCTCTCTCGTCTTTTTCCCCTCTCATCTCCTCCCTTCGTTCCCCCTCTCTTGCCCATTCTTTATGGTTTGAAGGCTCATTTGTTAAGAGGAGTTAACACACTCTCACTCTCCTACGAGCTTCCTCCTGTCTCTTTTTTGTGAGCTTTGGAAATATAATTTTCAATTTTTAATTTGATTCATTTAGATTTGACCATTAATCAGTGCTGAGAGAGAGTTAATTTGGTGGAAAATAGATGAGGTAGTTAGAAGGGACACTTTATGAAGTGAATTCAGGGTCTTTTAGCTCCACGAGAAGGAGAGAGAATTGAAAGTTGGAATGTAAAAGAAAGCATTCAAAAAACATGCGAGTATATTGTGCTGAAAGACTTAACTCTTTACTAGAGAGTTGAAGTGAAAAGCTCCTTATCTGGTTTATGACACCGACACTTCATGATTTTCAGCCTAGGGCAAATAGAGAATCTTCTAGAAACCTTAAAAAATGTAGTACCACAACAAAAAGATCTTGATTAATGACAAATTATGTGACATTCCACCAAGTGCTTTGCAAAACGTAAAACTGGATAATTTATTAAGACATTGCTGTTTGAAAAGACACACATTTGTTTACCATAAGAAGAGCTAATGCAAGTTTCCTAAGTTATTTATGTATCAGAACATTAAATG
Source organism: Girardinus metallicus (assembly GCA_903067095.1). Classification (NCBI taxonomy): domain Eukaryota; kingdom Metazoa; phylum Chordata; class Actinopteri; order Cyprinodontiformes; family Poeciliidae; genus Girardinus; species Girardinus metallicus. The sequence goes on from CAEGAE010098212.1 coordinate 19,365, forward strand.
ATTAACCATCCATTTAAATGAACATTTTGATAAAAACTAGAATTTGGAATGATATTTCACATTGAGCCGTCTTGATATATTATTTCAACATATAGTCCTATTTAATGATATTCATACAATAAAGGAACCAATTATAAGAGTCCACGTGAAGTATTATAAATTAATACAGTATATATAATTTATACTATACTGAATAAGGAGGTCAAGGACCTCAAGTAAATAGGTTTATTTGTAGACACTGGTATTTATGCGGCTTCTCTTCTCACATAGGTAGCATTACAGCAGCTGCTTTCTTTTTTTTTTTTTATTCTATTTCTGTTTTGATGCCATGCTGCCTTTTAATTTTGTGGCCACGCTGGTGGTGTCACGATTGTTGTTTTAGGGGTCCCTGCCGTTTTTTGTGCTGATTTTAAACTGAGCATTTTTCTTCAGATCAGTGTTGGTTTAATGATTGTTTGAACCAGAAATTTAAATTGCACTTCATTTTATTGTCACTTACCGTTTCTACGTCTGCTTTTCTATTTGCTCTCCCTTCTCAGGAACACCAGTGACCTAAGTGCTTCTTGTCAGGGCTTACAAACACAACACGGCGGTGTGGGTTAGAGAAATGTAGATGTCGTTTTAGTGTGTATGTGAGAGGAAAAAGCACAAAATAGGTGTTTGAGTAGGTTTGTACCTCCTAGTGTTAAGAGTCTCTTGACCGTTTGCTGACACTGGGCCCCCTGCTGTACCTGGACTGTCAGTCCTTCTGTCCCCCTATCTCTGCCTCAAGCAGTTGTATACATGAACACACACACGCACACACACAGTTGAGTTAGTGAGTGCCTACGCCATTCAGACAGCATTGTGTGCAGTTTAAATATACTAGATATAAAGCACATGTATAAGTACTCGCAGGCCTGGTTTATCCTTTGTGATCCTTTTTTGGCAATTGAAACCTTCATGTTAAATTTCTGTGTTGTTTTGAATGTGGTCAGAATATTTTCCAAATGATTTAGATCTCTGTGAGCGAGCACATCTTTCTTGCTTTCACATCCTCATTGGTCTCTCTTCCTGTGTAGAGTTACAAAACAGTGAAATTATTTAAATGTGCAATGTCTCAAAGAAAATCTCTCCAAGTGTTGCTGTTGATTAGTAAAGCATTGGGTTTTTGTCATATTATAAATGTAGTACTATTCTCAGCAAATTTTAGAAACCACTTTTTGAAATTGCTACCAACTTCATGTCAAAAAATAACAAAAGGAGATTTTTGTCTATGTACAAACGATCTGCACAATTATTAGACACATGCCATTTTATCAAGTATTTAGAGTGCTTTAAGTGAATTCAAAATAATAAGTAACTTTACTTTAAAAAGGGGCAACGAACAGCTTTAATATAAATGTCACCATTTGACACGCAGTACCAGATTATAGCTTTTAGCTAATTCACATCTTCAGTCCCATAGCAGGTCAAGGTAAATAAAGTCCAGAATTTTAGATTAGAATTGTCAATGAAACACACACAGCGACCATAGTGGACTAGAACAAACCTCAGACCTTAAAATATAAGAAAGTAAGGGTGAGGTTTGGGCTTCCTTATAAAATCCATATATGCGCAGTTATTGGGCAAATGGAGAGGGCCGAATTATTACGCAAATAAATTAAAGATGAAAATTTGCCCATTTGACTTTTTATTTTCACCTGGTAATGTGAAAATAACCTTTAAAAATTTGCAACTAAACTGACTTGTCAAGCCACAAATCAATGACCAAACCTCTTTCAATAACAGCTACAAACTTCCCAAGCATGCAATCTGTGAGTTTTTTAAACTGCTGATGATCAAATTTTTCTTGCATCAACTGCAGGTGTCTCCCAGATACTGTTCAGAGAGCAGTATCTCTCTGAACAGTATCAGAGAGATGCTGTTCAGTTTCTCTCAAGACCTTTCTTAAATGTCTTGTTTAAGAAAGGCCCAAAAGTTGTTAACTGGGTTTAGGTCAGCTGATAAAGGAGGCCATGTCGTTAGTCTTTCATCTGTAAGCCCTTTCCTGGATAGCAAAAATACCTAACGTCTCACACTTTAATTATACGCATTTTGATATCTTCTTTTAATGACTATAGGCTACACAGTTACTCATTAAACTGTGACACAGGTAAGTGTCACCTTACCTGTGACACTTAAACCCAATAAGCTTTTAAGTTTATACAGCTTGTAGTTGGAAAATATGTGCAAAAATTTTACATTTCGTAAAATTCATTTGCTGTATTTAAAAGTTGATGTGCATGTTTTTTTTTTTGCAAATTTGTCCGTCGTTGAAGTGCCATCAACACTTGCACATTTGTTTGCAAATCTAATCCTTTTGTCATAAAGCAATTTTTTAAGGCATTGGATAAAAACAATTCTGAACAAATATTTCATCTCTCTCCTCCAACCCAAGTTACTTGCGTTCATTTTCACTGGTACAAAAGTATTTCTGTGTGCTTTCAAAACTTTCAGAGTGCTTCAGGCCTGCTCTTCCTTCCGTTCTGCTGTTGTCGTCTTCAGTCTTTCCCTCTCTTCCTCTGAAGCACATAACACCTCTGTCTTCCTTATCCACCTTTAAGTGGTAACCACGGTAACATCCAATCCCTTGAGGGATAGGCCTAATTCAATTACGACTCCTTTGTGTCAATTAATTAACGAGTCAGAGAGGGAGACAGGAATCGGGAGGCAGAGATTGGGCAACATGAAGCCAGAAAACCAGAGAAACAATGTGGGAAAGATTGGAAGTGAAATAGTGTCTCTGTAGCTTTCAGTCGATCCTAAAAATCCAAAAAAAAGTTTAGAAAAACACATGAGAGTGAACAAATAAGTTCATTAACATGCAAAAAAATACACATACTTAAGTGGAGATGTCTGCTTTCACATGTTCTTTCCTTGAGTTACAATGTGCTTAAGACCATGACGTGTTTATTATTATTAGTGTCTCTTTTGCCTTCACGAAAATAATACTTGTTTCCTTTCTTTGATATGTCTTCCAGGTGTTCGTCTGGACAGGGTTCGCGGTGGGAGACAAAAATACAAACGCCGAATAGACGCAGACAACAGCCCGTACCTGAACCCACAGCTGGCTTTGCCCCCAAAAAAGCCATGTAAGAAAACAAACTTTCACACACATCTCAGATCTAACAACTGTGTGTAATCTGTGTCAGAATGTTGAACTATTTTAACCTGCAAATAGAAAGTTGGACAATAAGATCATTACAAGCAAGAGCTCGCACACAAACGCAGGTTGTAAAGAAACCCAGCTGTTTGGAACAATGTTTATCTAAATTTTTTTCTACTCCTATCTTTCTAGATCATTTGCTATCATAAACATGTTAATTTAACTTCTGTTGGATTGGCTGCTTTTTCAGAGAATAAAAACCAAAATATGACGAGTGAACACCTAACAAGCGAGAGTGAGTGAGTGACAGGAACAGGTAGAGACGTGGGGAGATTAAGCCTAAATGAGAGCGTTTCTCAGACAGAGAGAGAAGGAGGAACAGGGAGGGTGGGCAGGAGAACAGCCGTAACCCTAATCCGGATTAAATCCAATCTGGCAACCACATCAAACTAGAGTTAGCTCTCTAGCTAACCGTCTGCTTGTACACACAACATACACACACATGCTGTGCAGATTGAGCAGTGTTTAGCAGCTTGCTCCCCAAAGCCCATTTTGCCTAAAGCTGAAGCATATTCTGCTCTAGGCCAATATGCTGAATGGCTGCACGACAGCTTATTGGGACTTCTGCAACACTAATTATTGAAATGATGGGATAAACTGATTTTGTGTACACTGTGTTTATGTTGGCATGCCAAGAGGATGAGTGTGTACTAGCACTCAACATAAACTTTATGTTCAGTCTTGTTAATATAGCAAAAGGTTGTCCTTTGTAATAGAGGACAAGTCCAAATATTCCTTCTATCTCTATTTTCTGTTAAATAGCTACTTTTATTTCTGTCACACACGAAATCCTCCTGCGCCTCTGTCATCCTCACAGACAGGAACACTCACACCGCCTATCTGTCTGTAGCCCAATCCCTAGCCTCACCGTCCCAATTGATTGTTTGAGAACAGAACAATAGCCCAGGGTTTGGAAATGGGCTTCCATTGATTCTAATTAGGGAAACATTAAATAAGATTTACTCTCAGGTACTGCAGTGTGACTCGGAGTGGTGAGGCTCAAATGACCCCAGAGTAGGACCGTGCGTGTGTGGATACATACATTTCATTTGTGTGAATATAGAAGATTTGGGGGTGGTGGACTGTGTTAAATCAATACACAGCTTATCCTCACAACTCTGTTTCACTCCCTCTTGTTTATATCTGCCTAGTTATCACATCTCTAGACGCTTCCTGTCCGTCTTTTACAATCAGTCTGTGGCTCTTTTTCTACCTGTCTTTGCCTGTTTTTTCATCCCTAATCTCCTCCCCCCCATCTTTTTCAATCTTTCTCTCTGCTCTTGCTCTTCCATCGTGCACCAACATCCCTATGCTTGATTAGTCTGTGGATTAATTTGGAAGTAGGATATCAGTCTGCTACTAATGGGCCATAGAGGTCTCATCACCACATGTCACTGTGGCCAGCAGAGCTGTTTAGCTTTCAGAGTTATCCTTTCTCTCTATATGCACCCGTAAAGTAAATCTCTGTATGGCTACGATGCAAAACGCAAACATTTATGATAACTTAAATTGCTTCTTGTAATCATCTTTAAACTCGCAGGTCTTTCGTTGAATGTTTTAGTTTTTGGTACTTGCATTTTTATGTTTGACCCCATCAATAATATTTTTTATTTTGTTTTTAATAGGGCACACTATGAGCTAGTTGTGACATTTTTTATCCACATCTTGTTTTTTATACCAAGTCCTTTATCACTATGTGTACAGAGCTATGTTGTTTTTTTGTCACTTCTAAAGGTTTGAGATTTTCAAACTCATTCTAATGCCAGAAAATATAGTCTTTGTCATTTAAAAAGCTGTTTTTTGTCACTATTTCATTTATTAATGGACAAAAGCTATCCAACCAATCTAATCCTATGTGAAAATACAACTGGCCCCTTTTTTAAATCACAAATTAACTGTGAGCAACCACGTTTCTGTTTGGATTTTACTAACCACACCAAGGGCTTATTACTGCCTGACCTGTAGAAACAAGAAACTGCTTAAAAAGAACAGGAAGGAGGCTAAAATATCGGAAAAAAAAAAAAAAGAAATATTTGGAAGCCGTGCACGTGGTTGCATTTGTCGTAAAACCATAATTTCAAAATAAAAAAAATCCTGAAACTGTCCATCATGGTAGTGGTAGTCTGATGGTCTTGGGCTGCCTTTCTGATTCAGAACCTGGAAGAATTGCAGATGTTGATGGAGCCGTGAATTTCACTCTCTGCCAATAAATCCTATCAGAGAATGTCCGTCAGTTCATGACCTTGAATCCAGGGAGTCTTGTTTTTGCTGTCACCTCTGAATTTCTAAAAAAAAAAAAAAAAAAAAAAGGGAAACAAAATCAAAGTTTGGAGCAATCTACTCAAACTCAGGACTTGAACCTGAAATAGAATCTTCCCGGGACATTATGCTGACAAAATTGGTCATTTTTGCATGTTTGGATAGCTTTTTTTTTTTACCTAATAAATGAAATCCTAATCTGAAAACTGCATTTTGTAGTTATTAAGAATGATGATGTGAGGTTGTTAATTTTACAAAAAAAAAAAAGAATACAAAAAACCTGTATTAACTCACAGCAGCTGTCTTTAATCACAGCAGGTGTTTCATTAGAGACTGTGCATTGACCTTTCACATTTTTGCACCTGAATGGTGTGGAACAGCTTTTACCCTTCCAAGACAAAAATTTCACTATCTCTCTGTCTCTGTGTCTGTCTCCTTGTCTGGTGGTCATGTCAGTTGCCTTTGGCTGCCTTGCAGATAACAAAATCGTCTCTCACCTGCTGGTGGCCGAGCCAGAAAAGATTTACGCCATGCCTGATCCAACAGTACCGGACAGCGACATCAAGGCCCTCACCACGCTGTGTGACCTGGCGGACAGAGAACTGGTGGTCAACATTGGTTGGGCCAAACACATCCCAGGTAGGGATTTCAATTTAATTCCCAATTTGAATCAATTCACTTTTTTTATCACAGCCACACCCACAGATAAAGAAATGCAAATACGTTGTTCGATTTGGGGGAAGGGTGTCTCTGGAGCTGCGACGTCTATAGACATGCATAGTCACCCGGATACTTCCAAACCTTTAAATTTTTTTTCTTTTAATGTTCCAAATGTGTTTGAAACGAAATGGTATGCAGAAAAGATGGATGATTAGTGATGAAGGAGACTAAGATATAAATGTTATATTTCCGATAGATAGATAGATATTTTACAGTGTATCTCATCTATTTCTACCTACAGAGGAAAGAAGAACTCAATCTAATCCTTTTAAGCCAACCTCTAACCTCTTTTCTCCCTTAATCTCTCTTGATCTGCAATACAAGATGAAAGGAATTACCATAATGGCAGAACAAAAAATATGATCTTGGGGAAAAAAAGAGGAAGAAAGTAACAAGAAAGCAGTAAAGAGCCCAAACTAGTTTGGCCGTTTGTAAGCGATCCTGCAGAGAAGAGCAGCATATCAGATTAACAGAATAGCAGAAGGTTTTGACCTTTTGTCAGATAAAAATAATTACAGAATAAAGGAAAAGAAAAGAAAATACTGCCCTGCTTTGCTTCAGTAGAACAGCATAGCAGGGCTGTAAAGCACAGGGGAAAATACCAGATTAGAGACATAAATATTATTTAGTCATGCTGCGTAAATCTATACCAATAAAGCTGGTGGCATTGGATAACAGGGTCCATGAATGATACGTATATGATATCAATAATGCGAAAATAACAGTGAAAAGGAAAAATCGAGATGAATTGAGTGGGAGAGATAGGAATACACATTGCCCCTAGTAAGTGTATTGATCTCTGCGCTGCCATATGGACAATAAGCAGACATACATATTGATCCATAAACTAAGAATAACACTAAGAATGGGTTTTTCTCTTTTTAGGATAATATACCATATTTCCCATACTTATCTCACAATTTCCTGTCCTCCTCTGGTTTCTTTTTAACTCTTTACTTCCATCCTGCTGAGTTTATGACTTGCTTTCATATCAAAGGCAGACCAGGTTTAGTGCCTTATAAAACCTCTCACATCATTTCAGATTATAATCACAAACGTCTAAGTATTTTTGGTGGAATTGTGTGAAGGATTAACACAAATAAGTTACAATTGGGGAATGAAAAAATCTGATATTTAATTTTCACTTTTTTTTTTTTTTTCTTTCTTTTTTTTTTTTTTTTTTTTACAAATAAGAATGTGAAAACATGACATGCATTTATATTCAGCCGCTGCTGTTCTGTTACTCAATTGTCTTCAATCCTATGCAGTAAATAGAATTCACTGTAATCACGGTATAACTACTGCAGGTTTGTTAGTGAACAAAAAGCATTACAAAAATGTAACTTTTTTTTGTGCATGTAAATTGTTTTTTGTGGTGGAAAATTAACAGTTCACATTTCCTTGAACACACCGTCCTAATGGTGTAATAAGATGGTGGCGGCATCATGCTGTGGGGATGCTTTATTTCAGCAAGGATAGGAATGCTATTTAAAGTTAATTGGAAGACAGAAATAAAAGCAGTGCAACAGAAAAGTTGCAAAAGACTTGGGACCAGCGAGGAGGTTCACCCTAAACAAACATCCAGCAACACAATGTACAATGGAATAGTTTGGATTCAAGCATATTCACACATCAGGATGGCTGAAAGTTCAGACCTAGATTAAATCCAGTACCATATATTTTGGGAAAAAATAAGCAAAAATGATAGTCTGTGTATGTATAAAGCAGTTTAATTGCAGCAAAATCTTTGTTCTATAAAATATTGGCTCAGGATGGCTGAATTGAAATGCCCACCACATTTCATATTTTTACATAGCCATTTTACATAGTTTTCAATGTAAGATACATTGAAAACCATCTATTGATTTCCATTCATTTTCCGATTATGCTCTACTTTGTTTTGATCTGTTACTTAGCCTTAAATGAAATAAATTGAATTTGGTATTTTATTAGGTTAGAAGGTGACAAAACAGAATAATAGTTCAATGCCTTTGGGAGATACTGTATACTCATAACACATACTTATCCGTGTGTTATCTAATATACTTGGTTTGCACCTTTTCTTTCCTTTACTGTTCTTAAAAGTAAGCAGGCCAAGTTACACAGGTTATCTGATGAGCCTAGTATCTGTGCGTGCCTGCGTGTGTGTAGGGGTGCGCGTGTGCGTGTGTGTGTGTGTGCGAGCATCTTTCTGTAAAAAGGGAGTGAAGCGCAACGATTGCTTGGAGGAGGAGAGAAGATGGTGTGATTAGATGAACGAGGAAGGCAATCCACTGCTCCGAGAGAAAGATAGTACTCTTCATCTTCCAAGTGTGTGCGTTTGGGTGGGTGTGGGGGGGTGCGTGTGTGTGAGTGTGAGAGTGATATGAGCACCTTATGAAATCCTCACTGTTTACAGCACTGAACAGTGATGTCCTCACAGAGCATGATCTACTGTTCACTCACAGAGTAGAGGATTGTCAGAAAGAAATACACCTCCTCGACATTCTTTATCAGTTCCTGACATGCACACACACTCACACGCACGCACCCAGAACAAGAACAGAAAAGGATAGACCTGTTAACCTGTTAGCAGCCATCTTGTTTCACATCTTGTCGGGCACGCGTGCGTGCTAGAGACGACTGTGTTTTGAGTGTGTGCACGTACACAAGCCTTTGCTCGCCATGGTACAGTAATTTTTTTAATCAAATTGATGGAGAGAGACTGAGAGACAAAGGCAAAAAAAGACAGAGGCAGAGAGAGGGGAGGCGAAGCCAATTTATGTTTCATGATATGGCTTCGCAGCGCTGCACATACACACATGCACATTCGTGCTACGCGCACACAAGGGCTTCTAACAGTGGTAACAACGTGTCAAGGCGAGCGCCAGGCAGCTAATTTGAAGTCATTAGATGTCTGCCGTACTGGCAACAATTTGTTACGCTCTCACACGCACAAACACACAGGCAAAAAAAACACATCACAAACACACACTGAGTTAAGAGCCGTCTGCGGATAGCGAGGAGCCTAAATTGTAAACTAATTTAAACATCACTCAGCGTTAGAGAGGCTGCCTGCAAGACAGGCCCCCGGATAACAAGACCAGAGCTCTTGTGTGTCTGTGTGTGTGTTGCTGGTCATGTTTGACACACAGAATCGCCTCATCTAAGAGACTTTTGACATTATACAAATACACATATCCCCCTGATTGGTTATTTTATTCGAAGATATAAGTTTCTCTGTCCATTTTCAAACTGACATGGCCCTATGCAAACATCTGATATGTCATTAGGAAAGGAAAATGGGGTTTCAGCAGCAGTGTGTCTCCTCGTGTCCCAAAAGGAATCGTACACCTGTACTTTTAACACAAATACATAAGCACAGGTGAGCCTTTTGCTAATTCAAACTGAGAGAAGTCCATACACACACACTCACCTGTTCACATCCTGTGCATGGAGCATGAAGAGTAAGCCGTCACACTCTGGGAATTGTGCTTATGTGGAAATATCAGAAGTTATTATTCAAAGGGCATGAAAGGCCTTACCGTCCAATAATATGGATTAGTGACGAGAAGATCTAATTTTAATAGCTCTCAAAGAGGCAACTCCAGATGCATATTAGGCTGCATGTCATGGTGAAGCGTGCATTCGTGTGTGTGTGAAGACCTGAGTGCAGTCAGGTGGGAAGAGGAGAACAGCAAATATTTAAACAGAGAATAAGGGAGTGAATTAAAGAAAGGAAAGGCCATTCAGAATGAGCCATTTATCTGTCAGTAGAATTAGTCTTTTCATCCTCTTTTCTCTTCTTTTACTCACTCTTTCTCTCCGCTTCCATAATAACTAAATGGCTACCAGGCAGTCATACTAGCAGCTCTTATCTAGACTTGTGGACACAAAAGAGAAAGACAGACGGGGCGAGCACTTGACTTGACGAAAGACCAAGGAATGAGCAAATGAATGAATCAACGACAGAGAGCCGGAACCTATAACAGAGCCCTTTTTTTTAGCCAGAACCAGGGGCCTTGCCATTAGTGTGTTTTTTTTACAACCCCCTCCCATTTTCTTTTTTATTCAAGAAGAAATTGCTCTTGGGTCTCCCCCTATTCTTTTGCCTCCCTATCTCCTTTTACTTGCTCTGTCTTTTCTTACAGTCTTTCTCCCTCGCTGTTCCCCTTTCAATTTTGACACTCAGGATAAGCGGTCTATGTGTCGGCTGTAACGTGGAATGATTGAGTTGTAAAAAATGGGCAGTGGTAGGTGGAGGGTGTCACCATTGGTCCAGCCATTTCATCAGTCTCTGTGGAGATATGGGGTACCGATTGGAGTGGTGGAGGTGGTGATGGGATGAGGAGGGAGGAAGGAAATCAACTATGTTATGTCTGCACACATCATGCATTACCATATTAAAATGTAACCAAAGAGCTTTAGACAGTAGTTGAATTCAGAAAAGTTACTTTTTAATAATTGTCATGTATTTAATTATCTAGGTAAAATAATTTGTTGACACCCTTTAATTTCCTGCTCTCTTTTTGAAGCACTTTGTGATTTTTATTTATGAAATGTGCTATATAAATAAAATGTAGTTTCTTGTATAAGCAATAACTGAAGTACATCGGTTACATAAAAACTCTCTCAAAATCCTCCCAAACAGACAGGACTTACTATAAATCAAAAACCAACGATCTTCCAACTCACATGTGACCTTTTTCTTTATTTTGCTTTCTCTGTCTCTATCTTATTTTCCTTTATGGCCTGAAATAACCTCCCATCTGCTCTTTCTCCATGGTATCTTCAACCTTTTCATTATTGAGTCAACCTCAACTCTCAACCTCTGTCTCCTCCCACACTCTATTCACGTTGTCCCTGTCAACTAGCCTTTTATTTCTTTGTTTAAACCAGTTTTTTATTTATTTTGTTGCCAACACAAGACTCTTGAATGTGAAGCAATCAGATCAATTGCTTATCAATCAGAACACTAAAAGAAATATTCCTCGGCCCCAAAAGGAAAACTTCACACCCAGAGTCTTTCATTTTTGTCTTATTTTTTTATGTGAATTAGTTTGTCAAGTAAATGCAACCCAGCCAAACATTTCTAAAGCAACCAGTAGTGAGCAAATATTGAATAACAGAATTGCTGCTCTTTTTACCAATTCAGATATGGACACTGTAGCCAAGCGACACACACACAGAAACTGTTGCACATGTTCAAGACTTTGATACTCTAGCTGACATAGCTAACACTGGAACACTTAGCAACAAGCTGCATAAGGTACTTTTCTATGATCCCCCAGGCTTCTTTTAAACTCAGCAAAACATCAGTAAAGAGATTGATGAAACCACCAGAAACAAGAAATACAGCACTCTCACTTTCCCATTTGGCAACTAAATTGGAACAAAACTTCTTAAACAGCACAATTATTTCTTTCTTCAAGTCTTAATTGCCTCCATTTCTTTCTCCATTGCTATTCCTTTTCCAGTTCATCTTTTAATGTGCCCCCTCTCAAAACTATTAGGTAGTTTAATAAAATGTCATGAAAACACACAGGGTTAAATATGTCAATGGAAACTCTCACACACTCACCCCAACACACACATTTGCCCTCATTCTGTCTACAAATGCTGGTTCACTTTGACAGTGACAGCATTTAGGCACCTTCTTAACACATAAGACAACTGACAAATTCCTGAAAAAGTTCAAATGTGTACATTGAGTTAAAACCACGTAGTTACATACATTGCACATAAAGACACATAGGCATTTTTCACCATCTGTAGTTGTATAAAGTGAAACATTATACAAGGAATGTTAAATCAGTTAGGATTATGAAAATAATTCATGTTTGCTAAATGGGTTTCTTCACAACATTTCAATTAACTGGTACACATGTGGATGTATTTTAGGGGGCACCTTAAGCACAGCCTTGTGTGACATCATGGAAACAACAATAAAAAAATGACAAGATTTGAATGAGAACCGTCAACTTCTATAAGTCTGGTTCGTCCTACACTTTAAAAACAAAATCAAACATTTTATCTTTTCACAAGGTGTATTAAAATATTTTTTTTCAATTGTATGTTTGACCAGAAAACACAGTTAATATTTCTTGAGAAACTTGAATTATATCAAGAAACATTTTAGATTTAGAAGATAAAAGCTGGTTTTTAACAGCATAATTGCTTGAGTTGAGTTTTCTTTCTTTGATGTGGTATAAACGACTGCCATTTCCATACTGTAATGATGTCTAACTTAATCTGACTTTATTGGAATCTGATTTGCATTTGGAATCCCAATCTGATTTAGTTAATGGGCCTTGGTAGATTTCGATGGCTATCTGCAAGCTTGTGCTTCAAGTCTCTGTTGATTTTCCTTCAGCACTGTTCACTGTGTTTGATTTCCATTTCTGCTCATCCCCAAGGTTTAATATGTGTCTGTTTGCTTGTGTGAGAGAGTGTTTGTCTGTTTTATTGTTCACATCCATGCAAAAGAGATATCTTATTTTCCATTGCACCACCATGAATTCCTCTTGCAGTACAAACAAACACATCCTTGTTTGCAGATGAAAACAAATATTGATGGAATCAAATTACGGAAAGAATATTTGATATTTGATTCTAATGTTTGGATTAAATTGGACTTCTTTTATTAGATTAAGGCAGAAGCATCACCGTTATGAGAAAATGAAGCCGTTTTCTTGACTGTGCCTTGCTTTTTTGTATCTTCCGACAACAGCAAGGAACACCCTCTCTTACTTTTTGATAAATGCATATAATATATAACTTATGAACATATCTTCTGCATGTTTCTTTTGTCTTTCTTATCAAGATAATTTCAAGATTCTTGACTGTCTTAACACGCATTATTTCAAGTAGTGGAAAAAATTGGCAAACTTATCTTGCAAAAGTATTTGTAACCTTTGTCGAAAAGAATTCAACAATTTTTAAACAGTTTTTACAAAAAAAAAAACTCTGAAAAGTGTGGCATGCACTCGTATTCAGCCCCCTTTACTCAGCTTTACTTCAATCAACTTCCATGGGACTAATCACTTCCAAAAACCATTTATGTCACAAATGTAAATTTGTGACTTTTGTGATTTCTATTTTTGTGTTATTTATTCGTATTTCAATATTTTAATTTATTTCTTACATGAACCTTTTTGTGTCTAGTAAATGAAATGACGATGATCATTTGAGCTGAGTATAAGCACAGCTGTTCTCTGAATGCTCCAGAGGTGTGTTCAAGAACATCTGTGAACAAACCACTTCATGAAAACCAAGGAACACAGCACACAGGTCAGGGATAAAGTTGTAGATAAGTATGTGGAAGAATGACTTCTGGTCAGATGAGATAAAAAAATATATGTTTTTGCCTGCATATAAGGAAAACACTATGTGTGGCAGAAAACTAAAACTTCATATCATCCAAAACAAATTGTCTACTCTTTGAAACATGGTGGTGGAAATTAGTTTTTGGCATCAAGTTTCACAGAACTTGTGCTAATTTGCAAAGTTAATTTAGAAAAAATATCTGTCTCTAAATATTCAAAAGCTGATGCAGATATACACCACACTTATAACTGTAAATGCTTTGAAAGATGGTTCCACAAAGTACCAACTCAGAGGGAATGAATACAAACATACATTTTTTTTTACATTTTTATTTGTAAAAGAATAAACAAATAAAGCAACCCTAGAAAATTTCTTTCTTATCAAGAGAAAAAAAGTATTTGCAAAATTGTTCCTCTGCATTGTTTTGTAATCTAATGTTTCTTTTTCAAGTAATTAAATTTGTTTTTCAGCCTATGAAAGACTCTCTGCAATCTGACAATCCTGACTTATCTATGTCAGCTATTCTCTGCCACACACGTTTCAAACACAAGAATACACACAATCCTTTCCACACAAATTTCTAATAATGTTATCCATGTTTCTGTTAAGAAGCACTTTGAAAACACACACACACATCCAAAGAAGTCTCTGTACTTACATACACAGATTCACATAGATTTATAATATGTCAAACCAGACAAGCAGTAACAAATAAATCAACAGACCATCTGAGCCCATCATCATCTAAGTCATTATGAGCAAACAATCAGTTTTTACTACTTTCAATTTGCTTCTGTGTTTGTGAGTTTTTGTCTGTGTGTTTGTGTAGTTGTGCAGTTGTCCTAGACTGAAAAAGAGAGAAATGATATGATGTGATATGATATGATATGCTGGCGGGGCATAAAGATAGATGATCATAATTACGCACAGGCCAAACTCCATTTCAAATCATCATCATCCTGGTCTATCTGTTGGAGTGCACACACCCATACACACCAAAAGCTCACCCCGAGATTCATCCACCTTAACACACACACACACGCATATCACACACCTAAGGTATGCATACTGCAAATCTAGCGGAAGGAGGGACAGGCTTGTCATGGCTTCACATTATTTTATCTCGGTTCATGCAAAGTTCACAGACAGGCATGAAATGGTTATTCTTCCTCTGCCTCGCTCCTCTCTATCCTCCTATCTATTCCTTTCTCACTTTTTGTTCCTCCATAGTCCACTTCATTTTACTCTCCTCTAGCTTCTGCTTCTCGCTGATCTTTTCTATTCTGTTTTCCCTTTTTTCTACTTCCCCCCCCCCTTCACCCTTTTTAAATAAGAGGGTTTCCATAAGGACATTAGCAGATGGGAAAATAGGCTTGATGTATGAGAGTCACCAGCTGAAAACGATGTAACAAGTGCAAACATTTCGTAGACAAGCAAATGAAACCATCTGCAAGCTAGCAGCAGTGTAGGACTGCACATTCTTTCATAGACGGTTGTCTTCTTAGAAACTGGACTAAATACAGATGTAGTTGACAGCCCGCCTTTATACACATCATGTAATTCCTGCAAAAGTTTGCCACTTTTCACCTGCTGTGTAAGAAATGGCTGTGGCTTCTCCTCTCTTTGGTTTACTGGGCACCCAAAGTAAATACAAACACACACACACGTACACACACAGAGTAGTGATAATATGTGTATTTTTGTGTCTGCTTAATCTTGATGGGATGCTATCACAGCTGGCTGCCTTATTGTCTGGGTCAGACTGATGGGCTTCTGTTAAGTGCCTGTATGTGCGGGGGTGTGCGTGTGGGTGT
This sequence comes from Girardinus metallicus, assembly GCA_903067095.1. NCBI lineage: Eukaryota > Metazoa > Chordata > Actinopteri > Cyprinodontiformes > Poeciliidae > Girardinus > Girardinus metallicus. Next base: position 34,650 of record CAEGAE010098212.1, read on the forward strand.
GTGTGTATGTCATTTTTCCAGTTTATATGTTTTGGTTTTTCTAGTACTGTTAGTCTTCATGTATCCTTGGACATTAGCACATAACTACTTGTTCTCTAATATAAAAGGTAGTTTTCTCCTTGTTCTCTGACCACTATATTTCTACATTGGAGTATGCATGCGTGCGCATGTGCATTGTGTGTGAGTTGTCTATCAAGCCACACACACAGCCGAACCAAACCATTGGCTTGGTTGCTGATGATGACATATGAGTTCCTGGCCTTGGTAATGGCTGTTAAATCTCATAATTACACGCTTCTTTATTGCAATGCATAATGACCCCACAGCACTATTGGACAATTAATTAAGATTTTCAGCCCAGGCTTTTTCAGGCCCAGATGAGGAGCTGGAATGAGTTCTAATGTTCTTGTCTTCAAGCAACGACATTAAGACATGGTGCTTCAGGAAAGGAGGCTCCGTGTGGATTCGTTTTTATCTCTGCCGCTGTGTCCCTCTGTTTATGTCTTTCACTCCCTTCCCTTCCTCTTTTCTGCATCGCATCAGTGGTTGAAGCCTATCCTCTAGCTGACTGGGTTCTCAATGGTAATTTTGGCAAACATATCTCTAATCTGTGAATGGTAAATTAATCCCTGTGGAGTTTCAGTGGTGCTCCCTTTATGGAAGCTACGGGGGATTAGACAGATAGAATCAACACAGCCTCATAATCTCATATAGAGACACCAGGCCTGGATAAGGACCACTGCGTTTGTTTTAAAGCCACAATCAGTAAGATTTTGCTGATACACCAATTATGCCTGGCAGGACATCCTGTCATGTTATTTTTAAATACTTTTTAAAACATTTGTAACCAAAAAGCAATGCTAGATCTACTATAAAAGGCCAGATGCCTTGGATTCTGAAAAGGACACATATGGATAATCTGTAATGAGATCTCCCAATTATACTTACTAGGCAAACCATTATGACCACTGACAGGTGAGGTGCAAAATATAAATTTGTCACCATGACGTGTTATTGGGTGGGTTGAATTAGGCTGCAAGAGAATATTTTGACCTCCAAGTTTATGTAAAAATTTGAACAATTTGACAAACACCACATTCTGATTGCTGGACAATGAGGTCAGCATCCCCAAAATTGAAACTCTTCAGGATTATTTTGATAAAGGGCAGTGATCAGAAAAACCGACGTGTGCTCAACTGATGATGCATAAAGTTCATAACAGACATAAACTACAATACCCCAATTTGCTGAATAATTTATTGCTGGTTCTGATAGGAGCATATCAGAATGTCACAGTTTGTGTGTATGGGGTTGCAAAGCAGCAGAACAGTCACGGTGCCCAGTCCATCCCTGAGAACCGTGACTTGGGCTCCAGTTTCCAAGACCTCAATTCAGTCAATGATGTTCTGGACAGACTAGTCCAATCTATGAAGGCCTAACTTTGCAACTTATAGGACTTAAAGGATCTGCTGCTAACATGTTTGTGCCAGATCCCACAGCACACCTTCAGAAGTCTACTGGAGCTTATGCCTTGATGACTCAGTGCTGTTTTTGCAGGAAAAGGTGGACAAATACCATAATAGGCAATCTGTCATAATGCTATATTTGATCGGTGTCCTATCTCCAATGGCTCTTGTTGCATTTTAAGTTTGTGATCTTTAGTAATGGCCTGCAGCATTACATATGTTATATATGTTTGTCAAAAAGAGACAGACAGGAAGCGTTACTTTGTAAGCTGCTCAGCGGTGTGTATACGCAGTTAATTCCCTGGACAGATTTGTGCACACACACCCGCACACTCGCAAACACACCCAGAGTGGTCAATCCGGTCTGCATCAGCAATATATTGATGGAGGGAATGGCAGGATGCAAAGGTGGAGGACGAGGAAAAGGACGGATGATAGAAGTAAAGGAAAAAGTGAAAAGAGTATTAGTAGTGAAGGGCTGAAAAATAAGGTGTGAACTGCAGCAATATATTTATTTCAGTAAAAATCATTAAGTAGAACTGAAGGTTATCCCTGGAGCAGGTCTCTGGTCTCTATATGGAGTCAAAAAGACTTGGCCTCAGTGGAGCTTGCAGTGCTCATACACTTAGCTACACACACACACACACACACACTCCTTGACTCTGCCCTGGTGGAGCTAGAAGTAGGTAATTAAAATGTAAATATTGATATTTTATTATTTGAAATGGCTCCACTGCGATGCTCTTAATGTCACTCCATCTGTCGTCTCCACGGAGACTTGGGGTTGCCCTCGACGACCTCAACGACCAGCTGCCCCCACCCAAGCAACCCCACAACGGCAACAGCTAACGCACTAGACAACGCCTTCGTGTTGAGACAATATCATTTTGGGTCTAATTAAGTGTTAAATATTAGCACCCGCAACCACAGAGACGGCACACACACCAAACACACACACCATGCCTCCTCTCTTCTATGTCTCTGTCTTTTACACACACACACACACACACACACTTACAGAGCACTCATCTTCACTACAGCAATGGGAAGATTTTAAGTGTTAATCTTGCAGTGCTGCTGATGGTGTCTAATGTATGCAATTAACAGTCAGGCAGGGCTGAGGGTTTGGTAATTAGCTGGCTGTTCACACTGATTAGAGGCTACCGCAGCCCTATGACTGCTCTGCTCTCCCCCAGGCCGCATGGAGGAAAGGGGGTTGGTGAAGAAAAGAGAGCTCAAAGGGGGGAGGGGGAAGAAAGGGGAAAAGATATTTTAACCATGAACGTTTGAGAGGATGAGGATCCAGGTGTGTAATTGTGTTTGTAATGTATTTTTAGTAAAAGCGACTAAATTGAAAATAAAATACAGTTTTGAAATCAGTGCTATAACCAAATAAAGTAATTTATTAATTTTCCTGTGGTTTACTATTTAATATCAACAAAAAAAGATTGTGAAATAGTCTTCAGTAAAAGTTAAAAAACCCCAATGTACACACAAAGGCCTGTCATCAGTATACTTCAATTTAGTTTTTGTCATGAAATATTCATAAAGATGAATGTGATTGTATGAGGTTAGAGACTCCTTTTTTGACAGGGTTGAAAAAGTAGCTCGTACTTCAGAGAAGACATTTTTTTCATTGTTAGAAAGCCATTTGTCACAGCATTTGTGTGTAAAAAGGTTAAAAATGTGTCCAATGGTTGACAGCAACCAAACTCATTCAAAGTAAAACATTTGACCCTTGACTAAATATATTATTTCTGACTTTTATCATTGTGTCTGAACTACATATTCTTAAAAATAAGAAGGCAAAAGCAAATTAAAAACATAAAGAAAGAAACAGTGGAAAACATCAGTGAATATTTGCATTAGGCAAACAGCTTCCAATTATTTTATTTATTCAGACACTCAACAATAAATGCCAACCTGTTTCTGCTAGTCTGCTTTAAAGATGAATGTATATTTATATTTTTGGTGGGAAGAAAATTTTACCTAATTTTGAAATAATTCACAGCAGTTCATATGTTTTTTCACATTGAACTAAATAAAAAGGTCAAACTCCGAAGTCCCACAAATGTCAATGTAACAGTGTTTTGGATGCTCTTTGATTTTAGTCAAACTCAGTTAAATATTAGTCACCTCGGCTTTTAATACATAAGCAGGGCATGTTTTGTAATTAATTTCTGTATTTTTTTTTTTTTTTATTCTTGGGGTGATTCAATTCCGCTGCCTCTATCAAGGGACTTAAAGCACTTTTTTTATCCAATCTGTCAGTTGTATTCACCAGGTCAGACCACAAATACCGCTAAGAATCAGTATCAGACAGGAGAACTCTACAGGGATTTTGGCCATGAATGCAGAAACTTAACATATGATTTAGAAGTCTATGTCGTGTCAATCCCAAACCCAATGTGTCTAAGAACCCACAATGTGTACGCATGCGCGTGTGTGTGTGTGTGTGTGTGCGCGTGGAAGAGAATGTGTATCCTGTGTGTGTCTTTAAGCTCTTTTAAATTAACTGGTTTTCTGGGTAGATTTGTTTCCATCTCGTTGCGCATCTCTGTGTAATTGGGTCAGCTGGTGGATGTGTGTGTTTGGGTGTGTGAGTGCAAGGCAGTTTGCGTTCTTCACATTTCTTGTGTGTATTGTTTCAGCCTGGCCAAAGCCATCACAGGGGGCCCATGTTCATTTTGCCTGTCGTCTGTCCGTATGGTTCGGAACAGTTTGAGATACGAACACACAAACATAAGCAAGCGCACACACTCAGAGAGCACTACAAAGGAGCACTTGCATTGCCCAGCAGGAAACAATTTGCGCATGTTTAAACACAAACACATACAGACAGCGTAGTCAGAGCGAGCACTGGAGTTTCATGCCGTCACACAGTGTGCCTGCATAACAAAAACACACACTGGGATACACACAGGGCACCGACGAGCTGGTAACTGTTGGAAACTTCACGCATCCTCATGCAATCTCGGTCTCAGTGGGCCAGTAGACTTAAATCTGTCCCCTGCAGGACACAGTATGTGCACACGCTGAACACAGAACATTCCACTGTTGGAAATGAACGATGAGAAACAATCGAAGAAAATTAACTCCATTGTTCTCATCTCCTCTTGTCTACCTATAAGAAGATCTGACACACTGAGTGATTGGTTGCCTTTTTGTTTTGTTTTTTAAGAAAATTCTCGTCTTTCCATTCAACTTCCCATTGATATAGCATGCTGGGAACATCCATCTTCTTTAGCAATAATGTTTAGTGACTTTCAGTCATTCAGAGAGGGACTCTTTTTAGAAAAAGAAAAATGAAAATAATTTGTTTGATTTTCACGTGGACAAAGTGTTCTTTTTTTTTTTTGACACTTTTGTAGTGAAGTGAGAGACATCATCATCTTTTGGCATTGTCATTAATGAGATTAAGGTAATTATGCACGAAGACACACTCACTTGTGCCCTGATTTTGCTTACTGTGTAAGCAGTTTTAAATGTTGTGTTTTAGATTTCTGGGATGCAGTTTAAAGCAATTTAATTTCTTAAAACTTCAAGTCAAATAACTTTCAAAAAAAAAAAAAAAAAGTGGATTACAGCCATCACATTGTTTAGGCTGAGTGAAACATCTGGTTGCCCTGTAGACTTGATCAAAGAAGTAGCGGCTACTTTAACAGAATGAAAGGGTGGTCCCTGGCTTCATTATGACATAAATAACTGGGATATGCATGTCATTTATATTTTACGTATTTACAAGTAAAAATCCTTAGGCGTCTTTCCATCCATCCATTGTCTTACGTTTATCGGGTCACATGGACAACAGGTCCAGGATGGAAATCCAGACATGCTTCTCCCCCAGTGATAACACCAACCTCATACAATCACAGCTTATCAATGAAATGTGTTTTAAAAAGTGAACATAGGATAACATGGAAGATGGGCAACTTGTCAATCCTCATATTACATTCAGAAGCTTTACAAAAACTTAAAAGCTTTTTTTTTTGTCTTGCTCATCAGCAGCTCCTTTGTCTGTCTCTATATCTGTACGTATATGGCATTTGTCCGGCTGCAGTTCTTAACAAGACCTTAAAGACTATCCAAGCCGTTGTTTATCATCCCCTAACCTGAAGTGTTACACTTTGGCCTTTGAAAAAAGTATTTAAAAAAAAATTTGTAAAGCCATCACATTTGGTGTCAACATATCAACATATTAGCATATGCAAATCATGGCAGCCCCTCACACTGTTGGGAATATAAACAAACCAAATACCACCAACATTTCAACTATTAATGGGAAAAATAAGCTTAACAAATTTTTATCCTTTGATGTAAGACAAAATATAGAAGATTCGTGTAGAAGGTTCGTACTCCAGTAAAACATATTACACTTATCTTGCCACAGCACTGTTGGCCTATTTTATCTAACCTAAAGTCTCACAGTGGGATCAAGTTGGAAGTTGGCTTATTTTGATTAGATGTAGCCCAGCAGCACTGATTTGACCTGCTTCTCTGCTGGCAGCACATCGGCCATGTGCACGCATTTTCACAAAATGTATGGTGTGGAGGTATTATCCACCTAGAGGATCATGAATAAGCTATGCTAAAACCACTGAGACAAAACTGTCCAACTGACGTGCATCGTAGAGTTTGTGAACAAATTAGGATCCCCTATGACGGTGTGTTTGTTTGTGGCTTTTTAATATCAGCTTGCATTGAACAATGTTGACAAATATGTACTAACATGAATAAACCGTAAAAAATGAAAAAAACAAAACTGTTTACATTTTTGATTTCGTAAATATAACTATAACACATATGTCTTCTGCTTAATAATAAAATAGAATATTCCAACTTTTATTCCTATTGAAAATGGCTAACATTGCACACAACTATTTCACTTCAAGTGCACATAATAAAAACATTAGTTAGTATTTTGTAATGCATTGCATTTTAGCTTGATATGCTAATCGCTACTGAACAGTGAAGACCACGGCAAGATCAAAAAGGCCTTTCAAAAGACGGATGCAGCAGTTTGTGAGTTTTGAAATGAATTTGAAGAGTTCTCACAAGTATTTGGAAAATTTCCTTAAGCCAATATCAGAAACATCATATGGCTACAAGAAGCATCTCACTTGCTTCTTTTGTTGCAGTTTAATCTCTTTCTTTTCAACATAAGAAATCGATTCAACATCGAGATGAGGACATTTGTTAATAAACAACTGGAGGACATCAACATAAGCCACGCAAAATAATTTGTTGATGGAGTGTTGATGTACTTGGTGTAGACATCAACACCCTCTTGTTTACTTTTCCTAAAAAACAAAGGTCAAACTACTGACCTAGAAATTTGCTAGTTGTATTACACCAGGCGTTAATAACAGTGATCAGATCCCCATCATAACACCTGTTTCATTATGCTACACACACCGATACACACACAAATATATTTGTAGATGCAACAGTTATCACACACCAGTGTAGCATGCTCATGCATACGCTGAATCGCATTTATGTGTTCATAAGCATCAATCGCTTCTCACTGGTTCCCGTTTGGCCTGTAACCACACAAAAACAAATATAGGGCTCCTAGATATGTGTGTTTGTGTGCATCGGCGAGGCAACTGGAGCGTGAGAGAGGGCTATCCTGTAGGTGTGTGCGTGTGTGTGTCTGAGCCCGGCTGTTGTGCGGTCTCCGGTGTAAACGTGCAGTCAGGACTCATTTGGCAGACAAACAGGCCGCAGGGTGGCTGGGGAATCGACGTGTGTTTCCTTGTGTGTGTGCGTGTTTGTTTTCATGTGGCTATCTGATGGAGAAAAGTGAAAAGAAAAGAGAAAGAGAGCACAAGAGCAAGCAGAGGAGGTTAAGTTTGCATGACTGCACCGTAGCCTCTTTCTGTCAGACGCCGTGTGGCACATGCACACACAAACACACGCACACACGCAGACCGTTACGCACTTATGGTAAAAAATATATACCAAAACTCGTGGAAAGGCACAAAACAAGCAACATTCCACGACTGCTGCTTCCAGACAGAACTACAATTGGCTGCTCTCACCGAACAGCCGCATGAACTTCTTCTTCCTGAGCAAATGTTTAGTCGTTTTAATGTACGCTGCTCCACTTCCGACTAAACAACTAAAAATAAGTTCAAAGCAGCTTGCTGCACACATTACAACAACCTTACAACCCACTCACACCTCCTAGCTCAGTTTGAGATGCCTTATCAACAATGGGCAGAAAGGAAATGTAATTAGAACCAAATAAGGAACCTTCTTTTGTCAATTGAAATCACAGGTATGAAAGAAAGGTCTCCACCCCTCCCACTTCCACCATCAGCTCTCCTCTGACCACCTCTCCCCCCACTTTTACTTTCTTCTCTCCTCCATCGCGCTCTCTCTCATACTTTCTCTCCCTCCATCAATACCCCTCTCTCTCCATCATCAGCACTAAATTCCCATTGATGTTTCTTTTCTTCTGCTGTATCGATCGCTTCATGAGAAGGAGGGGAGGAAAGGTGGAAGAGAAGAAGGGAGAGATGGTGTTATCTGTTAATTAATTTGTCCTGAAGCCGGCCGCCTATTAATCAGACAGATAAGAGGCATTGGATGGCTGAACGGCGCAGACAGGCTGGTGAGGCAGAGAGAGGGAGAGGCGCACACAAACACACGCTTAGGTGTGCACATGCAACGACTCATGTATGGGCATTTTGTGTAAATAGACTCTGGAAAAAAATATAACAAGCCAGCACCATGAAAGCGCAGCTTTGTTTATTATTTACTACGCTCAAGATATACAAATCTTCATAGAATAGTTGCAGCATAAAGACACCTCATCCTGATAAAAATCGTTGATGTGACTCAAAAAGAAAAGCTGCACTTTCAGCTCAATAAATTAATTACAAGGTTTTAATTATTGGTCTTTATTTGCATGCTGCGTGTGTGTTCGCGGGTGTGTGTGGGTGTGCAAGTGCGTACATGTGTGCACTTTAGTTGTAATTAGGAGGGATGTTTGTCAATGACCTCATTCACAAACCCACTTATCATGCCGATGATTTTTGATGATGTAAACAATTTTTGTTCCTATAATAGTTGTTTTGTTTTTTTAAATTTGTGTACAAGGTTTTTGTAATCAGGCCCTCAAATCCCTCACTTTTGAGTGTGAAAAAAATGTGAAAAGGTTGTTGTTTTTTATGTTTTAGTTTTTTTTTTGCACGGCCCTACATTTTGATTGTGTGTGTTTTTTATAACTCATGAAATGAAATATTTGTTGAAAGTTGCACAACACGAAAGAACATTACAACCAACTCTAGCTTGCAGCTTAGCCTTAATGAGGCACCTGTCCCCAATACACAAACTCCACCTAATATATCCAGCATCTCAAGAGGAGGCCCATTGCAGCAGATGTTGCTAAAGTTATATCTGCCTTCTCATCTGCCTGTTTTCTTGGCAGGATGCTCTGTTCCAACACACACAAATGAACAAACTGGGGGGAAGTGGCTCTGCAATGAGGTCTGACAGGTGTGCTCTCATGGTCCACTGTCGCTGCATTCTCTATGAAGGTTTGCAGTCATGAAAAAGCAGCCATGTAGGCAGACAAGCAGGTGTGAATGGACAGGTGTGTGAGGAAGGGACAGCTGTGAGGAGAGGTGTGAGTGGGCAGGTGTTCCATTAAAGAGACATAAAAAGGAAAAGACAGAGCGTTTGAGTTTATCATACAAAAGTAAGACGCTTACAAAGAAAATTGAAAATAAAAACATAAGGATCAGACCATAATTAGAAATAATATTTAAGCATTTAAATGGACAAGATGCATAAAATGGAGCAAGAAAAAAAAAAAAAAGAACAGATGAGATCAGTCAGAGAAAGACGGACTCGGATATAAAAGCACAGGCTGTGGTGAAAAAGACAGCTCTCCAAATGAAAGGACATGGATTGACCACTAAAGAAACCAGCAGTTTTAAGGCCGTAGCAGCAATTAGTGTGTGTTTTGAGTAGCGCTGCAGTGATGTCCAGCATTGATCCATGGAGGCTGTGGCGGGCTGAGATAAGGCTTACCATCCCCCAGGGAGTAGCCCTGAGCGAAGGGGACAGAGGAAGTGGAGGAGGAGTCTGGAAGGAGGATTCTGGTCAAGTTAATGGATGAAGGGTAAAACAGAAAGATAGAAAGGAGTTGAGCTTGACCCTTTTATCCTGTCTTTTGAATATCTTCCTTACTTTGTAGTTTAAGTTTTGATTACTTATTGTAATCTATGGATTTGGTTACTTGCCTTAGCAGTATTACTAATAATTAAAAGGTAATTCAGTCTTGGAGTATATTTTAATGTTTTGAAAAAGTGTTATTTTCTAAAAAAAAAAGTGCTCTGCTATATGTTTTTATTCTCTCCTTCCCAGAAACATTCATTCAGCACTTAATTTATGTTGAAACTTTATACACTCCTCAATATGAATTTAACATTCAAAATGCATAAAACATTAAACTTGTGCATTTGACTCAAAATGACAGAAATAAAAACCAGCAAACAAACATAAAGGAAGAAATTAAGAAACTTCCCTTCCTAATGTTCGTCTTTTACATGCGTCACTTTTCTCCAGGTTTCTCCACGCTGTCTTTGGCAGACCAGATGAGTCTACTGCAGAGTGCATGGATGGAGATCTTGATTTTGCGTGTTGTGTATCGCTCACTCTCCTTTGAAGACAAAGTAGGAGGCTTCACTGTTTTCTTCTTGCTCAGATGAAATTGACAGATTCCAATCTAATTTGTGTCTTTTTCCTTGCTTCTTTATAGCTGGTGTATGCTGAGGACTACATAATGGACGAGGACCAGTCAAAACTAGCCGGCCTTCTGGACCTGAACAACGCTATTCTTCAGCTGGTCAAGAAATATAAGTCTATGAAGTTGGAGAAGGAAGAATTCGTCACTCTCAAGGCTATTGCGCTGGCTAACTCAGGTTTGAAACTGTTCGCTCTCAGCTGTTTTTCTCTCTCTGCGCACTGACGTCTGTCTGCTGAGAGAGTTAATCCCAGGAATCTAGTTTATTCCCATGGGGCTCATTTAGGATGAAACACCAGAGCCTGATTTCAATACCATGCATACAAACACACAACAACACTACTACGCATGTTTGATGAAGTATGCTTACACATAAGGGGATGGATTTTTTTTTTTGTTGTAGTTGTTGTCAAGTTTACCACTTCCACTGTTACTGCCACCCACATTGGTCTTGTCATACTCCAATTGTCACAAGTGCCGCTCATGCCCACACATATTTTATGCATGCATACTCGCAGGGGGTGTAGTACAAACATGCACAGACATGTTCAATCTGAATTCAGCCCCCAAACAAAGTGGCAAACCCTTTTATAATTAGCATAGTCGTCTCTTCAGATGCCTGTTAAATAAAGTAAAATCATTAGGCTCCCGAATCTGTCGATAAAGGCCCGTCTCTGATGTGTCCAGCTGCATCGACAGCTGACTGACGCACACGCACTCCCTCACACACACACCTTCTTCCTCTCATGACCCGTCTTTTGAACTTTGTCTTGGAAGCCAGCCAGCTCTTCAGTACTCTTTAATTACAAGGGGGAATCTGTCAATACAATGTCTTTAAATGGGAGAATGTACTGCAAGCGCTTTCAATGGGTGAAGTAGAACCCTTTTTTTGTGTGTCAGTCTTCATCTGTGCTCGCCAACAAACCAAACATTTACACAAAAATTTATAAACAAAGGTGTTTTTCATTCATCTTCCTGATATAGTAATCACAGGAAAAATTTATAAAATCAGGAAATGTGGATCTAAAAGTAATTTGAAAAAGTTCTTTTTAACAGACAGAGTGTACATACTGGTTTTAAAACATGGGTGCTGTGTTTTCCAGTAGACTTTCTGTGAAATTCTCCTACTTGTCACGTCTTGTTTGCTTCTGTGTTTCCTTACCAAATGCTATTTCTATAAATTTATATACACTTTGCTGGCTCAGTATTTTTAAAATCTGTGGAATTTAATCTAAAAAATAGTTGATGTTGAAGACAAGGATGATTTCAGTGTCCTGTGTCTTAATCTGATTCAGTCCATTTGTATATTGGCAAGTTACAACAAACGTCATCACCAAGAGAAATAGATACAATTCATTTAAATAAATATATATGCTGATCACACCAATACAATGCAATAATTTAGAGAAAGACAAATTCTACTGCGTATTTTTTAATTTGAGCAACGTTATAATTGAATTTAGTCAAATTAGTTTCTAATAATATTTGGTAAAAATGTATCTACTTAGTGAACACTATTTACTGTCTACTAGGAAGAGGGAGTTCAGGAATAACCAGCGTTTGGTGACGATGGGCAGTGATTTAAACGGCCTTTATATTACCAGCCATCACCAGACTTAAGAAAAGATTGAATCAATTCACAATTTTGGAATAATAAACAAGAAAAGGGCTTTATATAACTGTTAAATAAAGCCTAGTATTTGAATAAAAATTAAAATAGCAAATATAAAGCACAGATTTAAGGGTTTTGATAATAATTTTGTCCTGTTGTAAACCAAAACTTTGTGACTGATGTTGGAATTAATTTATTTTGCCTATGTAAAAAGCACTGAGTGATTAAGCGTAATTGCTCTGAAGGTTTTTGTAAGAATGTAATACCTAAAGCGTAAAATCCAGAAATTTATCTGTTGGTTTTCAGGAACAACATCCATATTTATTTAACAGGCAATAATCATTTAAACTAACAGATTACCAAAAAAGAGAGCTTAAAACTGTAGATTTCTATTCTTATCATAATTATTGTGTCTGCTGATGCTGCTTAAAAAAGTACCACTCGTGATGTGACTGATCGAGCCCCATGTCGGGTTTCTCTAGTCAGGTTTGAGAATCACAACGTCGTACTAAACTATGTTAACGTTGGTCGATTTTGAGTACAGTCTTTTTATTGGCATTTGCAGTTTAATTTACTTTCAAAAAAACATATACCAGGAGTCTCTAAATAATAAATCAAAAGCGCAAATTCGGACTGAAGACGTCCTGGAAAAGCACCTACTTATAGAGTCCAATTATGTATTAGTGTGACTGTAATGACAGGCTGCTAAACCCTGCAGGAGGTTTTTTAAATTTCATCACTGATGTCCATATACAGTAAGAACTTTGTATCTTTGCCCAGACTCTAACTGCACTCCAAGACAACAGAATGCTAGCATTAGCATTTTGAAGGGCACTGACACTAATTAATTCACAGGATGCTAATCGTCTGCATTAATGAAGCCAAGCCTTAAGAAATGTTAGCAAACGTGCCCCACATGTAAAGAAAGCTAAACTGGCCATGGGAAACAGGAGGCACGTGTGTTGTGGTGTAAGTGTGTGTGCTTGTGCTTGTGTTTTCCTTCGTTTATATGTTCTGTGTTAACATGTACACTTTTAACAGCCTTATGCGCTTGTGCTCATTAAAGTCTGCTGTTTTACTTGAGAGGGTACAGCAGGTCACGGCACAGGCAGAAGCCACGTCTATCAGCTTAAACTCTACACTAATAAAAGTAATGTGAAACTCATTAAATTTCCATAAAACTTCATCCCGATAAGTACTGGCTGCACATAAGGAGGGTCCTTACTTTAAATTAAACAATAAAGAAAAGTAGAATTGTGTTTTTTTATGGAGTTTATTAATAGTACTCCTTTACTGACTTGTCAGCAGAAGTTACGTCCACATAATGAAATGTACATTTACTTAATGTCTGGCCTAAAATTATTCAAAAAACAAGCCAAAGTAGTTTTAGATGTAAATAAAAGTTTGATCATACATTTACCTTGCTCATCTTTTTTTTTTTTTTTATAAATTCATCCTCCTTCTCCTTTCTTTACATCCTCTTTCCCAGCAAAACAATCATTAAACTGCAAGGAATAATAATACAAAGAAACACAACATCTGATCACAACCCAAAAATATGATAGACTGAGCTTTCTATTGATCCCAAAGAAATCAGCCCGCTGACCGCTCTCGTCCTGCATACTGATGTATGTATTACCCTCCCTAAATTCAGCAATGCGCATTTGATTGTGTTTGTGTGTGTTAATGCTCAAACCTTTGTGTAAATGTTGACTCGTTTTGTCTCTTTGAGCGTCATCTTTTTTGTTCGTTTCCTCTGGTTTTCAATGTCAGTGACCAGATTCCGTTGGTTTTATTCCCTTCTGCTCTCGTACTTTTTTTAGTCTTTACAATGTGTTTTTAACTTGTGTGCATGTTAATGTGCCTCCAGTGATTAAAAGCATAATATTATGTGGAAAGCTGGGTGTGGTATAAGTGCAGTGGCCATTGATGGTTGACTTGTAATTATTATTTAACATGCATGTAATCATTGATCAGTACATTGATCGGAGGTTGTGAGCCAAAGGCCAGCTCACATTAGAACTTTGCATCCCAAAGGGGCGATACGGAGCATTATTCCTGAGACATCCTCATCCTTTTCTGCTTTACATCCAAACACACCAAGAGGGTGTAGACATGAGCAGCTGCAGATTTTTACACACGCACAGAAACTATGTTTGCTGTTGCTGCATCTCTTCATCGTTTCATTTCAAGAATCTATCTCTTTTTTTTTTTATCCTCCCACTCGTCTTTTCACCTGTCCATTCATCACACCCACAGGCGCACCCTTGAGAGACATTAAGAAAAGTAGTGTCTGGATTTGTGTGATGGTAAAACTACATCCATGTTTTTAGTTTTAGTAAGAAACTAAATGTATGTATGAAGGCTACCTAAAAACATTAAAACAATGTCAGTTAATATTTTTGTTTCAGTGCTACTAAAAATCAGATTTTTGACTAAACGAATCTATGCTTAATAATCTGTTTTACACTAATTTTTATTTCAATTTGACCGTTTGCCTGCAGACATTAAAATCCCTCAAAAAAATCATTAGAATTTATATTTGCTTTTTAAGTCAGAAATATAAATCCCAGATTTTGGATTAAATCCTAAGCAGAGATCTGTTGACCGTATGAATTTACATGATTGCAGAATTGCAAAAAACTGCAGGGAATTATTAGCAGTCGTTGCATGGAATTAACAGTCGGATAGGTAGGAAATGAAAGAATTAAAGCCCTTCAACGGGACTGATTAAAACTATTTGTCCACAAATTGCCAGTTTTCACAAATATTTGATGTCTTTTTGCCACCAAAGACAGCAAGACCTTTTTTTTTTTTCATTGTAGCATTATAGGCATCTTATCCCACGAAATGACAATGTATTATCTTTACAATTTATTCTGACATCGACTTTCCTCTCTGTCCAGACTCCATGCACATTGAGGATGTGGATGCAGTACAGAAGCTCCAGGATGTGCTCCACGAGGCCCTGCAGGACTATGAGGCTTCCCAACACCAGGAGGATCCCCGCCGGGCTGGCAAGCTGCTTATGACTCTCCCCTTACTCCGTCAGACCTCCACCAAGGCTGTGCAGCATTTCTACAGCATTAAGCAGGATGGGAAGGTCCCAATGCACAAACTCTTCTTGGAGCTGCTGGAAGCCAAGGTCTGAGGGCGGGGACTGGATCGAAGGACAGATAGACGCCAGTCTGAGTGACTCGAGCTACATGTCAAACTTTGATCAACAACTTCGAATGACCTCTTGTTCTTTTACATGCAGATACTCCTATACTTGCATACACAGACGTGCAAACACACACAGATATGTTCTTAAGAGTTGTTGGAATCTTATGTTCGTAAGATTCCCCTACAGAATCGATCAAAACCACATACCTGAACCCTAAAGCACTAGTTGTTGACTAAGGAGCGTTGACTGGAACAGGGACAGGAGGACTCAACCCTACAAATGGCCAATGAAAGACGTCAGGTCAGAACAGGTACTTCATGGCAGTTATATAACAATTACCAGAAATTCAGATTGTGACAGAACACATATGCATCAAGTAACACTTAAAATGTTAATGAAAGACAAATGAGGAAACATAATAGACAATAAAACTCTCCACATTAGTTCTGAAAGACTCTCAGACTATACCCACATTTTCTTTTCACACTCCCATTCTATATAAAATAATTTTTTAGAGTTCAACACGAACTGAGTGGGGAAAAAAATCAACGCATAGAAAATACTGACATTTGTTGTAGGTGTACATGTACAGAGAAGTTTGGATGGATGGACTGAAAGAAAAGAAGAGGATATTTGCCCTGCCAAAGAATGGAACCACCCATTCAGAGGATGCCAGCAAACTTTACAGTCATAACCCCAATCTGTTCTGGTTTTAGGTGGTTTCCAGTCCTGGGCCTAAAAAAAAACAAGAAAGGTTGCCCTCCGCTTGTCAGTTTTTCTTACGGTTGTTGCTGGGTTAGAGCACCTAGGACCAGGAATGGAAACAAACACTGAAAACATTTTCCGGTTCTCTGGTTTGACTCCCTTTTTTCAATAGCACCCGAGTAGCTTCTGCTTCACGAAGACGATTGATTCTAGTCAACCAAAATTGTCAGGTGTGTTTGTACTGTTGATGAAACTAAAAAAGGATTTAAAAAAAAAAACAATGGGCAGCTAGACAACGCTATTGTCTGTTGGCCTATAAAACTGCATTTGAGTCTTAACACTCGAGTTGTGTTGATATTCAACACCGTAATCAGACTTGTGAATCAAAACTGTCTTCCTAACAAAAACCTTTAAATAGTTCACATTTTCTTTGGAGGTAAATACTCTGTCGTTCACCCCTCTTGTGTTTGGATATCTGTTTGAAACATTTTTAGCTGTTTGGGATCCAGGGTTGCAGCTCTCCACGTAGCAGTTTCACTCTCTCAGTGTGCCATTAAAAATGGTCTGGCCCAAGATCACCGTCCACACTCCAAAGTCTCACCTCACTTCTGCTCTCGTCACCCGAAAGTGTTCGCAGCTTCCGGCTCATTTCTTGCGGCTGTGTCTTGTGACTCTCTCAAGAAATGTAGCAGAAGATTCAGTCACTGGACAAAATACAAATCAGATGGAAAGGCTTGCTGACTAAACTAACTTAAGAACAACTGTTTTTGCTTTAAAATAACTTGTCTTTCTTTTTTTTTTCCTCCTAAAAAAAGAATCATAATGGTAATACCAATATAAGTGTAAATATTTTCATCCTGTATATTACATATATCCCAGCTTTGTTTTATATTTAAAACTTATCTTCTCTGAGTAAGTCAATGTCTTTTCTTTAATTTCCATCAGCCTGACCACTGTCAACATTATCCCATATATGTAACAAATATCACAAGTAATAATGTGTTAACAATTCAGTTTGTCTTAAAAACTCTGAGCAATAGTGGTTTTTAATAGAGGGACACCGTAATCAGGCATTTGGACGAAGTCTGCAATATTAACATTTTGTGCCAGTCTCAAATTCGGGAAAAGATGTATTCAAAGAAAAAAATGCTGCTTTTCTTTCTCTGCAAAACTTGTTATAAGCTGTTGGAAGACACTCGACTCTGAATTTGATAAAGACTGTTAGCTACAGGCAACATGGACCAGCAATAGGATTAAAGTCGCTACATAAAATGTTCTTGTCATCTTTGTGGATAAAGTTGATCAGATTTAGGGAAGAGAGTTTGTTTGGGACTCACAAATAATATATTCAGTTTATCAATTTGCACCAGAAGGAGCATGTATTTGGGTTCAGCTGTGAAACCTCATTAAATCAAAGTTTGTTTGGAGAAGTAATGGTGCTAACTAAATCAAAACATCAGACTGGTTGAATACCATATTCATACCACTTCCTGTTTGCTTGCTGTCATAGACTGTATAAAAGTGGGTTGAGAGGTTTGGCTCCCGTAACATCACCAATTGATTTAAAGGGCTCCTTTGTGTTTCCAACTCTTCCAGTTCATCACATGATGCTGCTAAATACGCTGCTTTGGTAACCATATGAATTTCAATTGAAGCATAATTACATAATGGTCATCAATGTTTAATATGCTAAACTATAGAATTTGAATGTGAAAATTCTATAAAAACAAAAGTTTATGAGCTTACAAATACGGTGAAATGTAAGGATTTTAATATAAACCCTCTTCGCCATTGAAAATTAGATGTGCTTGACAATTGATCCTTATACAGTCTATGCTAGCTGGCTACTTTCTTGTTAATGGGTGGTTAAATTTAAAGTAAATATAATAGTACCATAAACCATCAGAAAAAGTGAAGATAATAAAAAGAGGCATTCAGACAAAAGGGAATCGGAGAGTTTATCAAATGCATTTCTACTAATATTTATTAACGTGCCTCCTGTCTGGCTAACTACCTAATTAGCTTGTGACTCGTCTTTTAAATCTGCCTCATTAGCTTGTGTATAAACTGGACTGTTAAGGCCTTTCAGAATAGTAATTTAAGATGTGAATATCTATCTAAGCTAAACTGTAGCTTTAAATGGCTTAAAATGAGGAATACATTTTTATGGCAGTAATCCTAATGTATTTTGTTAACTGTAAAGAACATATTTCATGTTTAAATTCACATAGTTTCTCTAGAGGAACGAATTGGAAAAGGGTGGAAGACAGTTGGGTTTTACAGTTTGAACAGGAAGCATACGTAACAGGTAGACAGTTGACATTTACTTCTTCTTTTTTTTTCTGTATGTAATTTTTAAAGCCAAATAAGAATGCCAAAATATCTATTGTAGATGACACTGTAATCTAATGTAAAATTGCAACATTTCACAGCTGAGGAGTGCAGCAATTTAAGTGTAGTTGACCTCTAACAACACATGTCCTGTATCAACCATCAATATTTTTAGTAAGGGGCATTTCCTCTACCTTCTTTAACCCTGCTGTATATTGTAAATTATGCAGATTATAATTCTAACATAATACATTTTATTGTTAAAAAAAAAAAATCAAGAAAAACGGGGGGGAAGGTGGGTAAAAAAAAGTGTAGTTCAGCCTGTGTGTTTCATGTTTGCTGTTTTTTCTGTCAAGAAAAAGAGCTCTCTCTTCCATCAATTTCCGTTTGTAAATCGTCTATGATTTCATTCTTTTCTCCTCTGTTGAGTCTTTTTAAGATGTTGCTGTGTACTTTATCTTGTGGTGATTTGTGCTGTGTGCTTCTTCTTTAGACAACAGAGTAGAGTAGAGGCCATGTTGTTTGTCTTTCTGTCTATCAGTACTTTGGGGTCTGGGCACTGGAGTTGCTGACAATGAACCAAACATAAGGCTCTTCAACTTGGCTACCATGATCAAATTACAGCATTCATCTCTACCCAACTATACATAATTAAATATCAAATATCTAAATGAAGAAACTGATAATTTGTGTAACATTCCTGTAGAATAAAATATTCTGTATATCGTTAGGTAAATAAAGCAGAAATAAAAGGACATTTGAGTAATTCATAGGTGGCACTTTTTTTTGATAAATTCACTGTACATATCTGCCCTTTGTAAAGCTCAGCTCAGCCATTATTTTTGCCGTTTCAAAAGAAATATAATAAAAACCAACAAAAAAAAAAATTTATTTTTTTTTTCCTTTCCCTAATAAAGAAACCCAATTATATTTTCCAAAACATCCATGACATTGTGGACACATGGTACAGTCCAGTAAAATTAAACTCCAAAATACATATTTAAAATCACACCATCACCAACATAGTCATATGTTGTTTTAAGAGAGTAAAATTAGCAGAACACAGATAAAAGATTTGTATGTTAAGTTCTGAATATAAGAGTTGATTTTCCTGTTTTGGTTATAAATTCTAATATGTCTGACCACTGTCCCCTTGCAAATTGTGTTGAATACTGTCAACTGTACATTATACCGAACAAAGGGTATGGAAGAATGGTGCTCTCTTCCAACTGTTCTTTGTCTTTTGTTACTGTTTTTATTTATTTGTCTTTTGTCAGTAGTATCCCTGTGAACTCCTGAATTATTCAACACACTGAAGGGTGTTTAAACTCTCTCCGAGATGATTAACGCTGAATTGAATCTGTGTGCTCGTCACTGGAAATGGTTTACGCAGATGACACTTATTCAGACCAAGGCCATTTTGGATGACTGAAAGAAATTATCCCCTGAGCTCAGAGGCTTTGTCCAGGTTTTGATCTAACTTAACGCCACAATTTGTGTGGAGGGGAGCATTTTACCTTATGCACTTTTTTTTGTTGTTAGGATTATTCTGAAGACAATGTAAGATGACGAAGCTAAAGTTGCACATTTCTTGTGTTACCTTGTATAGCCAAATGATGATATGTCTTTTTATTAGGATTCTGCATTTAGAATTAATCTACAGTATTACAACCACCAAAACTGGTGTTTCCACACATAACAGTGGAAGTATTGACTGTCTAGGGATTTTTAGTGGGCTTCTGATACCAAGATTTTGACCAGTTTGCACTTTGGGTAACATCTTATTGCCCTCACTCGACGCGTAGGCCCATTACCTGCAAATAATCCATTTTAGAAGAGTTTAAATGGAGCAAAGGGGAAACTGATTGACCCATAGTGGCCGATCATGGCTGACTGTCCCCCCCTGGCTCCACCTAAAATCTACAAAGACCAAAATTTAGCATCCTACAGCTCTACAATATTTGTCATTTAGTTATATTTAATCCCAAAATGTAACTGCCACTTGTGCTGCAGCCTGTCTCCAGTCTGAATTTGCAAAAGTGGGAATATTTAATAGAGAGAGAAACTTTTGGGGGACAAAATCGATGCGCAAGGATAACAAGGCGCTTGAGTGGTGAAGAATTACTGACAAGAGAAGACCTTCTAGTATTATTAAAAACATGTCTGTAGATTTTAGATGTGCTTCACATCAATAAATAGAACAAAAAAAAAAAAAGAAAAACAATAACCTGTATATTTTTGTGACATGTATCATACAAGTGTGCTCCAACAATAATGTCCATTTGTGTAAATGTATTTATTTCACATTGTATATATTGTTCATTGCAAAAAGAGAGACCTATGATTCTGTAACTTAAACTATTATGGGTTAAAACATTACATGTGTTACTCGAAACTATGCCTTTCAGGATTATTACTGTAGAGCAATATCAATTAAAACCAGGCTTCCAGTTTTGAAATCAGCCTCCTGTCTCTGATTTTTTTAATTTATTTTTTGAATAATTATTTGCCACAACTATAGTATCGGCAAATGGAAAGCAAGCTGTTTTTCTGGTAGTCAGTTCTCCAAGACAAGACTACGACGACCACTGAATTATAGAAGTTAGTTTGTAGTTTTCCAACACATGAAAACTTCTTTCATTTAGAACCACCAAGTAGCCGCATTTGGCTTTGTAATTTTACAAAGCCAAATCTATATAACCAGGTTTCAAACAGAAAACTAAAACACTTCCACAGACTCTTTTTCTTTTCAAGAAGTACACATACAGACTGCATGTAGACAATGAAAAGTGAAATCCAATATAAATCAGACAGGAGATGGGCTTCCCCTTAAACTGGCTGTCAGTTCGTCAGAGTGCATTCTCTGTGACAAGAACTGTCAGACTCAGTTTCTTATGCTAGTTTAGATAACCAGGTTATATCTCTGTTTTAAAGAGTTTTATTTCTAAAATTTGCATTGGTCATGTCTTTTAATTTCTTAGTCTCTCGTTCAAGATCACACCTTTTTGAACCGTTGGCTCCCCCATCCTCGTTCCCCACTCCCCCCTTCTCAGTACCCAGCAACAGTAAATGGGATGCAGAGGGCAGATATTTAATGTAGCATATAGCCATGAAGGGTTTTAAGAAGCTTTTTTCCCTAACAGGGGGGAGCCCTGACCTGCAGGCAAATATTTTTCAACTAGATGTCATAAGAAGATATTAGTGGAGCGAATCATTTTTTTATAGCCTTCTTGCACACTTTCTTCTCACTCTTCGGTTTAAGTTGCTGCCCGCTCACTCAGCCCTCCGCACAGATGTTTTATTTTACTTGGTTGCCTTTTGGAGTTCATTTGTTTTATTTTATTTTTGATTGATTATTATGATATAATAAAAGCTACTTGAGCATTTCAGCTGCTACGGGGCTCTTATCGTTAACCTTGTGGAACATGTGTTAGAGTGGGTTCCACATGCCGCATCGCTAATGCCCACTTTAACTCTTATTTTTTTTCCCCCACTGCCCTCTGGCTTCATCTGGATTTCTCCTTGCATCTTCGCTTCTCCAAGTATCTTTTGTGTCTTTTTCCTGCTTCTGCGTGATCTCTTCTTTCTGCAATATATATGACAATATATTGTTATATATATTGTGAAAATGGTTTTTCACTTTTTTCTAAAAAAAAATAAAAAATAATATTGAAACAGGTCCAAGAAGACAACCCAGACATATTTCTTCTTAGTGACATTTTCCAGCCCATTTTATCCTAAGAGACATATTGTTGAGCTGCCAATCCACCTCAGTTGAATCCTTTCAGTGCGAAGTCCACCAACCTTCTATATTTTTATATAGAAGAATTATATTTTTGATCTTGATCTTTTGTTCATGATTCCTATCTGAAGGCCATAGGTAAGGGCTCAGTTATAAACTTTACCTAGAAAAAAAAAACACGCAGCAGTTTCCTCATTACTATGACATCACCTTAGTACAGCTTTCTATTTCACAAGACATCTTTCAATCAAGATCTGGAGACCAATAAACTTGAAGTCCTTTGCTTGAGGCAGCAAGTCCTGAGCAAAATGCAACAGACACACCTGCATCTCATCCAGCTGCTGATGTGAGGAGCTGCCTGGTTGCTAGACGTTACGTGTGTGGTAACTTCTAGCCCTCTGTGTTGACGTCTCCAAACATTATTATTACTTGACAAAATAAACCTCTGGGAGTCTTGGGCTACAACCTGACAACTCAAGTAGGAATGTTTTTATTATTTCTTCAATATCTTTGTTGATGTTTAATCTGCCTTTACCTCCCGTTACACATTTTGAGGAGTGTCTTCATTTTTATGCTCTTTTACACAATGTTCTGTTCCAAAGTTGAGTTAATATTGCTACATTCTCCAGAAACCCTGAGTTTATTATTTTATTTGATGTCAAGGCTGTCAGATTAACAGCTTGATGTCTTTGTTAAAACAAAAGCTATTTCTCTGTAGTTGACTGCTTACTGCGATGAAAAAAAATCTGGATCAGATTTTTCTTAATCTAGTGTGAACAGGATGAGTCGCAAATGGTGTCCATTTCTGTTCTAGGCTGTGTGACCTGCAAGGTGCTAATCTGTGGCAGGTTTGCACTAATCCATCCATCCATCCATCCATTTTCTATACACCCTTGTCCCCATTGGGGTCAAGAGGGCTGCTGGTGCCTATCTCCAGCTAACGTTCCGGGCGAGAGGCGGGGTCACCCTGGACAGGTCGCCAGTCTGTTGCAGGGCAGCACAGAGACAGACAGGACACACAATCATGCACACACACTCACGCGTAAGGACAATTTTAGAGAAACCAATTAACCTGACAGTCATGTTTTTGGACTGTGGGAGGAAGCCGGAGTACCTATAGAGAACCCACCATGCATAGGGAGAACATGCAAACTCCATGCAGAAAGACCCAGGGCCGGGAATCGAACCCAGAACCTCCTTGCTGCAAGACAACAGCTCTGGTTTGCACTAATATTATGAATAATATTTTAGTTAACTGTTTTAGATATTTTAACTCCTTTTGTTCAACAGAGAACAAGTGGAGTTATGTAAAAACACCTACATTTTTAGATCTAAATATTTGGAGGACAGCATGAGCTTAGTGTGTGTGTGGGTGTGTCTTTCTTCTGCATATTCTCAGGTGAGGTGATCATCGTTATCAATCCATAGACTGATACACTGGTACATTTTCATCTATAAAGCCATTCTTTGATTGTTCCTGCTGTACTTATCCTAATACCTGTCACATAGACAGACCAGCCATAGACTTTGTTCTCAGGACTTTATTTTTCTCTGTGTTATATTCGTATGATCAGAACTGGAAAAAATACATTTTCTTCTCTGCCCCATAAACTTGGAGCACCCATCAGAAACTGAAATATTAATTTGATTCCCTTTGTGTTCGTTTAAATTTATTTTAAGAACAAAAGAGAAATTTGCTCGTGTCTTAAAGTCATATATATTTTTAATTAAGTCAAATTGTTTAATTACTTCTAATTTTATTGTGTTTTTGATTTTCTTTTGTTAGTTTTCTCAAAAAAAGTCTCTACTATAAACTAGATCTTGGGTCTCAATGGAACAACCTGCATAGATAAAGGGTAAATGAATAAAAACTCATAAATAACATAGTGGATATCATTTTAGCACTAAAAATGTTTTCATTACATATACTACTTCAAATATTTGAATGTGCTCACGTGTTATTGATGCCTTCAGTTTGGTGTCTAAGAAAGAGTGTCCACTGCATATTAAACCTACCATCTATCTAGTAGCCACTGGTGGGGGGATTTAAAGTGCCACTAATTCAATGGCCAGTGACACGTCAGACTATTTATTAAAGTACACTAACCTAATAAATGGCCCATAGAATGGAGAGTTAAAACATTTACTGTCCTGAGAGAGAGATTGAGAGCAATATATACAGAAAGAAAGACAAGAAAGGGGAAGAGAGAAAAGACAGAGAAAGGGGAGAATGAGAATAAATGACCCATCGTATAGAGTTAAGACATTAAAAGTGCAAATAGACAGCTGACCCTCATATATAGCTTGCACATGCAGCACAAATGTATGCAGTCACTAAAGCCACTTTACACCTTATGTGATAGAGAGAGGAGGGAGAGAATGATAAGAGGTGGGAAAGGATGAAGAACTGGATTACCTCAAGAACATGGGACTGTAGTAAAATAAAAAGAGGCACGAAATAGCAGAGATCATTGAATGCAATTCAGTCACATTAACAGGAAAAAAAACATTTAGAAAATTACCATAAGGATCAAAACCAAATAAAGGAGAGTATTTTATCCTTTTAGCTGTAGTTTCTTAGTGAAGGTATGTAAAGAATACACTTTAGCAATCAATATGCCACTCTACAGATACACTGCTACTTCTAGTACATTTCTGTAAGATGGAAAGTACTGCGGTTTTGGGTTTTCGTGTCTTCCCAGTTTTTTTCATTCCACAATCAGTCAAAGCTGGTGGCAGCTTGTGCTGAGACCGATTCTGCTGGAGTTGGTTTATTTATGCTAAATGGGAGTAATTTACTTCCACTGTTGCCATATGCTTGCTCAAGAAAATGACTGCAAATTGACTGGTTCCTTAGATAGAAAACATTTTATACACTGGCATTACAAACTGAATTGTTTAAGAACTAACTATGACTATTTAAATAGGAATGCGTGTCGTTGGATTTGAATCTGTTACTTGCCTGAACTGCATTCTGTAGACTAATTTGTGTGGACATAGAGTGTCTTGTAAAGTGACCATTTTTGTGTGAATTGGCATTACTTATGAACTATTTTGAAAGAAAATAATTAAAACTTTTTCCACACTGAAATATTTAGACAATTCAAAAGGTCATATATAAAAATAAAAGTCTTGAAAATCACATAACAAAGAAGCAAACAGAAATATTTTCCCTCATTTAAAACTTAAATGAGTTCCCCAATAAAATGAAATTAATATAATGCAATTCGCACAACTGAGATGTGCATTTTTTATTATTTCATAATGATTACTTTTTAAATGTTTCTTTTCAAATTCTCATCCTGTCAGTGAAATATGCTTCACATAACCAGCAGAACCTTTTTTTTCTTCTTTGCTGTTTATGCTCATTGTGCATCCACTGATGTCTTGCTCAGTCTTTATTCCAGTGTAGTATAAATCAACATTTTTGTATCAATTTAATAGGCCAATTGTCTGGGGAGAATTTAAGTGGAGATAGTTTCCAAAATGCCCCAAGCTACTAATGCAGCTTTGACAGCGGAAAGGTGATTGGCATAGACAAAGTATATGTATGTGTTTCTGAATTTGCTCCTGGATGATGATATGTGTATGTGCATTGTCAAGAGAGGCAGGAGGTTAATTCAATCCTATAGAAAAGCAGCATGGAGGGGATTGGGCAGCACAGCCCTGGGGGCGCCACTGGCCTCAACCCCAATAGGGGGCAGAAATCATGCCCACACACACGACACAATATGGACTGGATGTCTGGAGGCTGCAAAGTGTGGAACGTTAAGGGAAAGCCAAATTGTTTTTAAATCTGGGTTCTGGTGCATTTCATTTGGAGCCGAGGAGGGTAAATGATGAATGTGGATTAAAATATATATACCTATTTATAGAAAATGCTGCATAAAACAAGGGCAAGAAAGAAGAGGACATTCAAAGAGACTCAGTGATAGAGGGCAGTAACAGGGTTTCAGGGTAGAGAGAGGGGAGACAGAAATGGAGTGCATAAAAGAATGGAGTGGTACTGCTGGAGAGAGGGATTTGTGGGATAGGTACATAATTATAGGACAAAAAAATGCCTGAAATAGAAGGTATGTAGACAGCAGAGTCACATGGAAGTGTTTGACGGGGAAAATGAAGACATGGACCAAAAACAAACCTGACATCAGCACAGCAAACAATGTGTTGATGTGCCATTTTGTGTTGACTCAAAATGGCACATTTGCCAACCGTGCATGTTGTGTGTTTCCGAGGACTGATGTATAAGCCTATTTAAAGAGAGATTCTGTCATTGTGTATGAGAATTCATAGAAACATAAATTTGACTATGCAACACTGTCCTGACCTGAACATACATATCAATCACCAACCACTTGCATGTAGATCAGAAAGGAATAATTAAAGGATAAAACTGGTCTTAATTGTTCTTGGAAATGGTTATGGTTTTGTTGTCATACTGAGTCATGTGGCCTCTATGTGTTGAGA
This sequence comes from Girardinus metallicus, assembly GCA_903067095.1. Classification (NCBI taxonomy): domain Eukaryota; kingdom Metazoa; phylum Chordata; class Actinopteri; order Cyprinodontiformes; family Poeciliidae; genus Girardinus; species Girardinus metallicus. The sequence goes on from CAEGAE010098212.1 coordinate 60,897, forward strand.
ATTTTTCCTTTGGTTGTGTGATAAACTTTCACGTTAATGTAATCTTATAGAAAGAGTATAATTTTTTTTTCAGAAAACATTGGTTTCAACCATGTGGACATCTGCAAATTAAAAAAATATATATGTTTATTTTAGAATTGCTTTCTTGATCAGCATCCTCTCTGTCCATTCTGAAATTAAATTCACCTCATTTACACTGTAGGGAGTGAAAATTGTGTCTGAGTATCTTCCAGTTTATGATAGAATGAGGTGCGAGTCATTAGAATGAAACATCTTAAAGGACAATGATTCCAAACGTGGATCAGATGAAGCAGACTAACATTAAGATTCTGGAATGGCCTCTACGCTATTGAAAATTTATGGGTGACGCTTTAAAGCTGTTTCTATGGCATAAGACTAAATTTAAACATACTATGCCAGTTCCTCACAGAAACGTTCAAAAATCCAGCCTGTAGTGATGGGTCAGTCGCGAACGTTTCGGCTCTGAGAACCGGTTGTTTGAAGTGAACTACGGGAGCCGGGTCGGCCCTTAGAGCCGTTCTTCTTTATAAGGGGCGGGGCTACAAACAACGGCGCAAGAGCACACCACAGGACAGGTGGAGGGAGAGGAGGAAAGGGAGGCAGCCGTCTTCCCACATTTTCCTCGCTCGCTGCTAAACTTTCAATGCAAAAGGCTCTGCTCGCAACAGAACTTTGTTTTGATCAGCATGACAGCCTTGTGGCCAATCACGTGTGAGGATATGGGATCATATGTGAAAACAAAAAGGGGGACTTATACACAGTCATATTAGTCCGACCCTTCAGTCTGTAGACATTGGTGAAATGGAGAGAGAGTTGCGAAAAACCACATAGCTATAAGTGGCACTCGTAAGAGAAGTAGCATTTGACTGAAGATTAAAGATGTTATATAATAACCATTTACAATATGGATATGTTCGGTAGATTTGTTTGTGTTTTGTTCATTTGTTTTTGCTAAAAAAAAAAAAATTAAAAGCTTGATTACAATATTAAACTAAAGTAAGATTGTATGTTTTTGTAGCACGACAGCTACATAACATTAAGAAACTATAAAGCTTCTCATACAGGGAACATTGAACGCAAAAAGATTTATCAAGTAAAACATTCCTATTTGCCAAGTTAATTTAAGGGGTTGCAGATGGTAGAACCAAATTCGCATCACTATCAGACAATTGACGTGACGGCGGCCCCGCCCCCATGCGGAAGTAGAGCAAACCTCCGACAAACTTATAATAGCAGCTTGTTATAATTTACCTTGTCTGCCAACACTGATCACACGACAGGCAAGAAAATTCTCCAACAAGTCGTACATCAGGTCTGTAAGGTTATTTGCGGGAAACAACGGAGAAATCAAAGTTAAAGCCCTTATCTTTCGCAGCCAGTGGAAGAATGAGGGACACAAAGTCTCATTGGATGTAAGTGTGAAAGCTGTGTTGGATGTATTTTGCATGGACAAAACAGGTGAGTAAAGACTTAAATAAAACCGACTTGTGAAAATCTTGCCTTCGGGAAAATGCTTAAAAATAAAAATTAGCATAAAAAGGCTTTTAAATGTAAAAACCGAAGTAATGGCAGCGCATGTTTTCATGCTGCCATAGAGTTACCATTGGAATTTACACACATAAAATCAAGCATAACCTTCACTTATTGATCTTTTATGTGACTATCAATAAGTGTCATTATGACAAAAATGGAATGTTTATTACCAGTTACCTTTGTGCAGACGTATGTATATATTCAAGGCTGAATATGTAAATCAATTTTGTGTTTTTTAGAGAAAATCTGCATTAAAATTTGATCTTTTACACCCTATTGTCAATGTCAACGTCGTGTCATCCTTACATGCTGCAAAAACAACTGTTCAAAGGTTTTATTAAATAATAATATTAATATAAATGATAAGAATATGTAAACTTTTGCTCGCCACTGTATATAGTGGCACGTGTGTTAACATGTATTAAATCTAATCTAAAATAGAAAAAAATGCAGGGACGCAGCAATTTATTCAATTTTTTTCTAATCAGCAGCGAGGGCAAGGATGCCCCCCATACATATTCATGCTGCTCTCAGGAGTTAGAGGCACATTACATTTACAGCTGACATTTACTATATTATTCTTAATGTTATTAGATTAGATAACTCAGTTTGGATAAATTTGAATCATGCACAAACAATCCAGAAAATCAAGCGATGTTAATAGTGGGATTGAGTTTTAAGCTGTTTCTCTGATAGCTCTTCAATCTGTGAAACTGACTGTGCCTGGCTGAATAAATTAGCACAATCAATGTGGGACTTTATTCTTTGTCTTGTGGACACACTTCTTACAAATCTATGCAAATGTCTTGTTAAGAGTGCATAAGAGGAACTCTTCTTGGATAACAAAGCTCTCGATGATCATAGCCCGACACCATGGCGTAATATTTTCACCCACTCAAAACACAGAAGGAAAAAGATGGGAAGCGTGATGAAAGTTTTAAAACTAAAAGATTCCTTATGGTCTTATAAAAAGCCTCAATTGATTTATTTGAATGTTTGTTTTTAAGAAAATGAAAGGATATCATTTGACAAAGACAACTTTGGTTTGATCCATTTTGACATGGACACCGATTAGATGCATGGGGAACCTTCAAGAAAGGGTCAGATTTCTTTAAATATTGATAAATTGATGAACACATTTCAAGTGGAAACTCTATAACTAACTGATCTGTCACATTCTGATCTCACATCCCCTGCTTTCCACTCTCCACTTTCTTTCTACATCAGTTTAGCTTTCATCTGCTCCCTCCACTACCTTCATTTTTCCCCACCTCTTTTTTCCCTACCTCTATCCTAGCCCCCAGCCACCACCCTTCTCCTTCTTTCCCCTCCCTTTGCTACTCTCTGCCTGGTATTGATTAGAAGGCAAACCTCTAATCTCCTTAAGGTCATTAGGAACACTTAATTAAAACCTAGTTAGAATGCCTTTGTTCGACCAAAGCAAATTGCAGCTGTTCAAACGAGATTAGTATGATAACGTAAAAAAAAAACTGTCAACTGAGAAAATAAAAAATAAAAGTGTCTTACTAGTAGAAATGTTTACATAATTAAAATGCAGAGAATCTGAACACACATTGGAACCTACACTTCTGTGTTTGTGGTTGTGCGGTTCAGGAAATGGAGAATTATATGCAACTGTGAAAGCAAGTGCAAGAATGTTATCTAGAGAAATTTATTTGAGGTGAAGAAGTATAAACAAACAGGTCTAAAGAGAGGAGAGTTCAAAAATTTAAAAATTCATTGCTAATGTTTAGTTTACACTGAAAAGACTTTTGCTAATTTAAATGCAAGTTGAGGTATTTAAAAAAAATAAATACTTGAATTTATTTTGAGGTAAATTCAAGGAAACTTGAATTTCCCTCATAAATCTATGCGCTGTGAAGAGCTAATTTGTTGCTTTAATCCTAACGGAAAACAAATAATTTTGTAACACAAGAACAAAAGCTACAAACCTTGTAAAGAAGGCAGCTGACACTGGTAAGAGAGAATCCTTATCTACAGTGAAGGACTTGTACTGACATCGACTGAAAGGCAATTCAAAGAGGAAGAAGTCACTAGTCCAAAGCAAAAAATGGTCTTCTAAATAAACAATGACCTTATAGTACTAATAGTTAGAATAGTTAGAAATTAGTTGAGACAGTAAAGAAAATATTTTTACTTTACTGTGCATGGCATATATGAGTTAAATGGATAAGATTGGTCAATAATAGACTAACACTTTGTAGCAAATGGTAGTTGTATTTTAAACGTCTTCAGATGCTGTGCAATTAATTCTGATCGTGAAAAACAGCCTTATTGCTAAATTGATCAAGTGTTCGAAAAAGGTTGTGACAGGTTGATAATACATTAGGATGATTTACCTTACAGATAAACGTGAAGTTTAGGAAATGTGAAGATGCACACAAGTTTCTTCAACGCTTTTTCAGTGGCCGCCGCTGATTACCGTTGCTAAGAGACGGAAGTAGCTTTCGTCTTTGGTCCTGAGAGCCACTTGTCTGAAACCCAGACACATCCTACGTAGGTGGGGGGGGAAAAACATTACAAATCATGCAGGGGGGGGGGGGAGGCGTGGGTGGCTCATTATTTGACTCTTATATTATTGTCTCGCAGTTTCAAAACAGTCTTTAGTGTTCTGTTTTTGATGCGAAATGGATAAGACGCGCAGCTTTCTCTCATTCTGCTTGCGGGGCTCTCAAGTTTCCGTTACCCGGCTCTAGTCAGTGTAACGTTGCAGCAGCGTTACCGTGAGCCCTGTATCCCGCCGCCTCTAGCGCTGCTGGGCAGATGGCAGCACGAAGTAATCTTCTTAATACCGCGAGCCGCATGTTGTGAATGAGAGACGTAAGAGGGAGACAAAAAAAAAAAAAAAAGAGCAGCTTCAACAAGTGCAGTTGTGCTGTCATTCGCTTCCCCCCCTGTAACCACCGGGCGAAGTAATTTTACTCATGTTTTGAAAGGACTACTTTTTGGGGAGCGGTGTTTGTTAACGGTGGCGGACAGGTGTGCGGGACAACCTGTTGGGGGCTTGCTTTCTTTGACTCACGCCAGAACAAGTTGAATGCTTGTCGACGCCGCACTTGTGATGGGGAGAAACGTTTGTGCAGAGAGTCCACAACAGGTAAATATCCCGAAGCGACTACATATTTAGAATGTTTGAGTATCTGCATAGATTTACAAGTTTGCTCGGCATAGAGAACAGTATGCATTATTAGATACATGGGAGGCTTTTCTATTTTCTAACGGACTTTACAGCCAAGAGCCATGGCCATGTAATATAACTCTTCAGATGACTACACGGCTGGCCTCTTTTTTTTGTGTGTGTCAAAATGTGAAATTGAAGCTGCAAAGTATTGTAATAAAGAGAGCTTTGGCCTAAGCCTCAATTTCCAACAAACTTATTTGAGAACCTGTTTAGTTGGATAAAACCTGGGGGCCAGATGCCTGAGGAAAAAGGGCATGTTTAATTCAATGGAAAATGAAGAAAAGCGAGAGGCAATGTAGCAGTATCAGTTGAGCTGTGCCTCCATCAAGCTGTACATGATAGTGTGGGCTTTGGCCGGGGAATAGCCTGCATGGCATTTCACTCTCCTCAGATTTGTCTGATGTTGGATTTTGGTCTGACCAGTTCTCTTTTTTTCCCCCTCTTTTTCCAGATTGTGAAATCCTACCTATCATGTGAAGGCTTTGGTTGCGGTTTTCCTGGGTGTGCGGGTGTGGGGGTGACGGACAGAGACCGTGTTACAGAGGACTAATCTTGGTAGCTTCACCCTAGGGGCATTGGCCTCTAAAAATGCCCCTGTAACCCTGGAATCATGGAACCATGACAGTCATCGCTTATTCAAACGGTGCGGGGAGACTTCAGAACAAAATTTTGGTTCTTGAACATCCCTTGGCCTGCGAGAATGTTCCAGAACCTGTGTCTGAGATTCTAGAACCTGGAAGCACGCTGGACTTTTTAGAGATTCAAGAGTGCTATGGGGTCAAACGCATAAAGAGGACTGAAGAGAAGAATGATATCAGAGAGCAAAGCATTCAAAGAAAGTTCCAAACGATTGCCAGAGGAATCAACAGTGATGGAAAAGAACATAGAAAAGATGTAAAAGGAGGTCTGAAGTTTGTTAAAGGAGAAGACAAGAGTGAGGCAGATCTCATGGGTGTGTGTTCATGTAGAGAAAAGAGTGAAATCCTGCACAGAGAGAAAAGGATCTATACCCGGCTTATTTTTTCATTATCTCATCAAAGCATCAATGAAGACAAAAATAGGATGAATTTCCTCGGACTGAGGTGGCATAAAGTGTTGCCCCTTTTAACACTTCTAGTCCTGAGTTTCTATCCTAAACCTGCTTCATCACAGGTAAGAGTGCTTTTTACAAACAGCGTCTAGACTGAAGTAGTCTCTCTTAACTGTGACACATTTGTAGGAGAAGCATTAACAATACTTCTGTCATATTTAGGTGTGCCAGTATTTTATGGCTGTGATTGCTTGTTTTTTATTGCAGGTTATTATTGGTTTAGTTATGGGTTTTTTAAACCCATAACACATTTTAATATGCTTTTGGCACAAAAACATATAAAAACGTGTCTTTGAAAACTGCATTTTGGGAACTATTATTAAACAAATGAGACTAAACAAAAAACAATAAATTAAAATTCTAAGCCCAGAAATGATTTTTAATAACTGTCTTTTATACGATTCCCTTGATATTCATTAGCTGCCGATGTCATTAGAAAAGTATATGTTCAAAAATCAGTCTGTCACACTTTCTACTCCTTTTACAGGGGCATTTCCCACGAATGGAGAATATTGCAGCTTTCAAGCCTGTGTCCACCTCGCCGCCTCGGTCCACCTGTGGCGTTCCGGAGCAGAGCAGCTACTGTCAGTCACCTTCCTCACGGGATGAACTGCATTTGTGTTCTCAAGCCATGTGTGTCCAGGAGTGCCCCTATAGATCCTCCACACCACCTTATGCCCCACTACTGTTAGCTGCACACAGGTAACTGGTTTTATTTGTTCAAGAAGTTATTGCAATCTTATCTATGACCACTTACTTTTTAAAATATTCCTAAAATATGAATAGCATTTACTTTATTAAAATAGATATTTTTTTATTTTATTTGACTTGTTTACTTCTATGTAGAATTAGTATCTTTCTTACTAGGAATATATGCATGTATTGCAACTAAATGTACTTGATTTTAAAAATCACATTGATTCAACAGAACTCTACAGTTAAAGAAAATGTATTTATATCTTAATAGATTTCTTACATTCTTATAAATAAGTTACGTTTATTCTTAAATCACTGTTCACAGACTCGATTGCAAAGTGCTGGACAGTCAGAGAGAAAAAACAGGATTAAAGAGACAAAACCAAAAAATGAACCAGTCAATAAAATTTTCAGAATAAAGCTTGGTCAAACAAAAAGTGTGTTTAGCTACTTGCTAAAATTAAACCCTTTTAAGGTTCCTGCATTGACACATGTAAACTTAATTCTACCAGGGGTACCTGTGTAACCGAAGACTTTGTTGACACTCGTCGTGGGACTCAGACAGAGGCTGGAAGCACAACAAGTTCGGATGGACTTTCTGTTGGACCTGACGGTATACTGTTTCAGCCCAGCGAAGATGGATGTCTGGTCACTCCTCCTTCACAGGCAATAGGACCACGTGGTTCCCTCACCTTGACAGTGTGGTTAAAACCAAGCTCCGCTGGAGAAATGTAAGTTTAATGTTTACAATTTTTAGTTATCCAAATATATTTGCCAGTTGTGTAGTTAAATTTTTTTATGCTTCACTTGGATGGATTTAAACATTTGCTGTTGTTTATTAGGAGCTGAAAAAAATGTTCAGGGTTGATTTAAAAGAAAAACAACACATTTTCTGAGTTACATGTGTTCTCACACAATAAAGTGGCCGATCCATTTCTAAATTTACACATACATGGAACATGTTTTGATGAAATCTAACATTTGTTAAGCCACAGTGCACAGAGAAGTGCAAAAGCCTTCTTGCCAAGTGACATTGGCAAGAAGGCTTTATTTTCAACATATTGGATTTCAGAGGGTTGCTTTTGGAGGATACACAACTTTTACTATGTGCTCCACTCTGAGCCGACTAATCAGTGTGGCACTTTGACGTAATGGAGGGATTTCTTGAAAGGTAAACTGCATCAGTTGACATTTTGAGTCAACTATCAGATAGCGAGACTGTAATGGCCAGAGCTCCTATCCCTCAGAGAAGAAGGCTTACACACAGAAGGAAATGTTTCACTATAGAAAGTTAAATGCAGTAAATATGAATAAATTACATCCTGAAACTATGAAAGAAATTTTAATGTAAAAACAAAATCTCTACTGCTTTTCTTTATATCTGTGAATTGTACAAACCTACCAGTTGGATTTACAAATGATGGTGCTGATCATTCTTCTCACTCAGTTTGTCTGCTCATATGAAACTGTATCACTAAACTCTCCTGAGGTTTTGGAGTCCTTGGGTAGGTTTATATAATGCTTACCTTTCTGGCTGCTGTTTCTTTATCTTATAGGTCTAAATATTCAAGAATGAACTAAAAAGCAGTTTTTAATATGTGTTTGATGCAGATCATGTGTGAAGCGTAAAAACTGTAAATAGAACAGCCGATTAAAGTCATAGTTCCAATTTTTTATTTTTTTTTTTTTTTTTTTTTTACAGTGCTACCTTTAAGAAGGAATGAATGTTTCCCAGCTTTGCTCGACCTGGAAGAATTCCTAAAAGAATTCTTAAAAATTCTTAAAAGAATTCTTAAAAATTCTTAAAAGAATTCTTAAAAGAATTCTTAAATTCTTTTAAGAATTCTTAAATTTTAAGATTTCTATAATTCTCAAAATTCTTTTAAGAATAATTTGTTGTGGGAGGTATCTTTAATAGACGATGACATAAAATTGTCTTTTTAAAAACCCTATGAGATTTAATGGTTTATGAAATATTTCTTGAATGAGAACACACGCTGATATTATAAGGATATATTTGTGATATATTGTGATAAACTATTCATACAAAATGTATGAATAGTTGCATCCTACTTCAAACTATTCATACATATTGGTTGCATCAGATATTGTATGCAATCAAAATAGCACCTTACTGTTTTGGAGATGTTTGTGAAAATGAAAACTGTCTGAGACTGATCTCATAAGGAACATGTAATGCCTGTCCAGGTCAGTATCACCACCAGGAAACAACAAGCTGTCATGTCCTACTTAGTCTGCTTAAGTGTAGGAGAAAGGGAGAGTGAGTGTGCTGGTATGTCCTAGGCCAGCCCAGAGTGGTGCACAGTTACAAAGGCTCAGATCAGCTTTCAATCAAATACACCAGGGTGTTGGCGAGGCAAACACATGCACAGAAGAGATCTGTTGACTTTTATTGGCCATCATATCTATTATTCTAGTAGCAATCAATGATGCTCACAAGCCAATCTCCCTCCACCCCCCCAAGTCTGAAATAAATATTTTCTTATCAAATCCGTAACATCTGGTGCACCTCAAAACATTTTTACATCAACGTTTATGTTTAATTCATTTGACATTTGACATGTCACCAAAGAAATGCTGAAGGATGCTTTATTCTCAAAAGTAATATTTGTCAGTTTAGAATTTTCAACTTCTTCTTTACATATTCCACTAAATAAAATTTGGAGAATTTTCTTCTCCTGAACTGAATAATTTTTGATGAAGTTGGTAAACAATTTTGTAAATTCATATACAAAACCTTTTTTATAAATTCTTGTAACCGTAGTTAAAATTTTCAAATAAGTGCAATAAGTAAATAAATGACGGTGTTGAACTTGTAAACGAATGGAAAAAGAAAGGCTTTTAATTTCATATATTTTAAGCTGGAACTCTCCAGTGAGATACTGTCAAAGGTGAGTTGTGTTTCTTTTGTCCTGAATTATCCGCAATCTGAACTATTTAGCTTACGTACTGGGTTGTTGTCTCTCTTTATTACGTGAGACAGTCCATAAGACTTGAGTCTCAGAGCAAGAGTCTAAGTCAAGTTCCGAGTCTTTAGGTAACAAGTCAAAGTCTATAACTTTTGCAATATAGTGCGATTCGATCGAGAGTCTCAAACTCGAGTCGCCATTTCTGACAGCAATTGTTGGCGTTTTTTGAAATTGGACAGTGCTTGTTTTATCCATAAAACTTTTAATTTTGTTTAAAACGTATTTCTGAATAGAATCATCATTTGAAACTAGTTTTATGACCTTTTTAGATTATGGAAATACATTTTTATTTCTGTCACAAATCACTTTTATGGATAATTAGCATTACAGAGCATAAAAAGGTTTCAGGATTATCTCATTGCATTTACTCTCATTCCTTGAGATGGTTATTCTCCAGAAATGTAAGAATTCGAATATTCAGATAAATGCTACTTTCAAACAAGATCTAAAATCATTTAATCAGCTTTTTCACCAATGCAGACTTAATGACAAATGTAGTGTTGTTTTTTTCTGGTAATCTGAATCATCTAACTGTGGTTTGATCAATTCAAAATTGATAAAGTAATTACAGGTTTAGCTTAAAATGAAGTGTAAAATTCAGACACAATACACTAATAGTGGCGTTAATGTACCGGCTGCTGTTGCTGTTAGTAAAATTGAAAGGGCATTGTCTGATTGCTGCATTTCTCTGTGTGTTTATGAAGTCGTCTGTCTGGGGAGTCAGATGATGGAAAACTCTTGTTGTCTTGGCCTGCCGAACATGACACCTGTATGGCTGAATGCGTCTCAATAGAGTCATTTCTCCCCCTCTCACTCCCTCACTCTCCCTGCCTCTGTTATTCTTGCTCTTGTTGCCCATCATTCTTTTGTTGTACAGATGATCATGGCTGCTATCAAAGAAGCTAGATGAAAGGAGGTCTCTGTCTTCACCTCTGTCCATCGCTCCTCACCCCATTTCTTTGTCTCATCCTCTCCCTGTGATTTCACATCCCTCCCCTCATTTGAACAATGGACAGAGCTAACCACCTGTTCTTACAAGCCATACTACTTATTACATCAGTGCTGGACTCCCAGGAGCAAATTATGCCATATTTTTTTATCTTGTTTAAGTATTTCTAAAAGGGATGCATAATAACTTTTTTTAAACCAATGCCAATAGTAGTTTTCTGATTCCAAAGGCCTCCAACTGATAACATACCTGAAAATAGGAAAGACTGGTGAGCAGAAATGAAAACTGTAAGGCTGTGACATTAAAATTATTTATTTACAGTCAGGGAGTTGTTTCCTCAAATTACACCGATGCCACTTAAACTCTGTGCAGATCTTGTGCATGTGTGATTAAAAAAACAAATCACACTTTGACCACCGAACATGTTATTGATGCTATTCGTTACGATATCTGACCGATAAGAATGACATCATTATTTCCTGATATCAGACAGATGATTATCAAACCAATTATTTGTTCACCCCTAATTTTTTTTATTTAGGTTGTACAGTAACTGTTTTTGCTGTAGTAGAAAAAGAAGCTTATGACATTATTGCTGTTTAACCCTCATCCTAACCCTCTCAAAAAAACAAAAAACAAAATATGTTCAGCATATATTGGGGTTTGTTATGTCCGCAAGGACATAACAAAATACAAAATTGGGAACAGGAAAGTCTGATCAAAGTTTCTCAATATTTTTATTTTATTTTGCTTCATGATCTCATCAGGTTAAAGAAAGTTAGCAGGACCAATAGTAAAAAGAAGAAGCAATAACTTAAATAAAACCACATCTAAAATAGAATTATAACGTGGGTTTCCAGCACTGACACGGAAGCAGCTTAAAAATTTTATCAAAGGAAACAATATCAAAAAGATATATTGATCTGTTATGTTGTATACTGTAGGCATTATTTAATAATACATATTGGCAAATTATCCCAAATTAAGCTTAAGACTTTAGACAAGTACAGGTACATCTCAGTTATGATTCTGGTTCAGCAAGCAGAGTGCAGAATCTTTCCAAGGTAAGAAATCTGTTTACTACCAACAGAGCCAGGAACCAGACAAAGAAACAAATGACAGCAAAAGAAAATGTGAAACCTCAACATCAAACAAAATCAAATTAATGCCATTATAAAGTGATCTGTAAGATTTTAAACAACTCTCTTTGATCTTTGGCAAATACATATTGGTCATTCAGTATTTGGTGCTGAAACTATTTCATCGTGTTCCTTCAGGTTTTCAGCTTCTTTTCTCTTTGTGGTTTTTTAAGACATTCACATGCAGATACAAATCTCTGCATGTGCTCATGGTCGACTGTGAATTTAAAAGCTCTTTTTCTCATGAATCCATCTAGAATATCTGATTTATTGGGTATGCTGCCCTGGGTTCATAAAAGCCATGATTCCCCATAAAATGTCAGTGGAGGTGGTTAATATGACACGTTGTGGTCGTGCGTATCTGTGCACGGTGCAACATCCGAACCCTCACAGTCATGTGTAATATTGATATTCAATGGGAAAATGTCAAAATGACGGGCTCTATGTAGTGGTGCTCAGCTGCAGTGGTTTTGTGTTTTCCAGTTCAGGTCATGTTAATTCTTTTGTACTTATTTCTTCTCCATTGTGTTTTCTTTCTCACAGGATGCTACTGGAGAAGAGCTCCGACAATCGCTTGGTTTTTTCTTTGACCGTGTCAGAGCGGGCTGTAGCCCTTCGATATGGTCAGGCCAACGGCCTAACCTCACATACCGTAAGCTTCAGAGCTGAAGGTCGGCTACAGCTGAACAGGTGGACACATCTTACTTTGCAGGTAAGAAATCTCAGTAGTTTGGGCATCAATATCAGAGATACTGGATTATTATGTTCATATTTTAGGGTTTAAGTGTAGCCTTCTATGAAGTATTGTATTTAACTTGACGAGGATCTTTTTTTTTTTTTCTTTTTTTTTTACTTTCTGCACAAACCATAAATCAAACAACTTTGATAATTTGGCCCTCAGTTTGCAATAACATTTTAGGAAAAGAATAAAAGCTGAACAATTCCCATTATTTTTTTCTATAACCAGCATTTCAGTGAGGGAAAGAATTGGCAAAAATGTCCTTCAATACACAGTGCAAGGCGGTGCAGTTGGTAGCACCGTTGCCTTGCAGCAAGTAGAGTTCGATTCCTCGTCTTTCTGCATGGAGTTTGCATGTTCTCCCTGTGCATGCATGGGTTCTCTCTGGGTACTCCGGCTTCCTCCCACAGTCCAAAAACATGACTGTTAGGTTGATTGGTCTCTCTACATCCTCCTTAGGTGTGGGTGTGTGGGTGCATGGTTGTTTTTCCTGTCTGTCTCTGTGTTGCCTTGTGATGGACTGGCAGCCTGTCCAGGGTGACCCCGCCTCTCGCCCGTCGACCGCTGGAGATAGGCACCAGGCCCCACTAATGGATGGACGGGTCATTGAATAGTAATGCCATAGTTTTTCCTTATATCAGGAGACTTTATCATAGCTTTCACAATTCTCTCTTACTTCATGAGGATTTTCTTTATTTTCTACTTGGGAGAATTGTGTTAAGACTCTTTTTTATAAATGACATATTATCCCTTTCAGACACATAAAGAGTCAGACGAGTTAAGACATTAAATTCATTTAGCTGTTCAGTGTTGCCAAATTGATTCAACTGAAATTACTTTCAAATCAATCAAATTATAATCATTAGATTAGATATCTACTGAGAGAGAACATCACCTAAAAACAATGATGTTGATGTTTGCATGCATGCCCTTGAATTACAATTTATTTGTATATTTCAAATATTTTCATTTAATCACTTGTTTTTTTTTTAAATCTACTTCAGTTAACCTAAGTGGTGTATATTAGCTTGAAATGTTGTAAGGTGTTTGAAGTCAGTTTTACAAGGCCTTCATGGACAAAAAAAGTCTTTCACCAGCTCTCGTCACTCTTATATGGCAGCTAGTGAAGTGGAGAGAGTTTTGAGGCCTAAATGAATCCCTGTGTGTGTTATTCTGGTCTCTGGTGAAGTGGATCATTTTACAGATTTTTCCACTGGACAGTCTCAGTCTTTCATCATCATGAATAACACCAAAGACGCTACCCAGAGAAATCATGGTTATCTTGACCAGCCTTATATTTTAGATGGATGTAATCTATGGCTTCTGCTTTCTTGCACTTTCTCATTTATAACATACATTGATACATTTTGTGTAAAAGTCTTTGTTGTAATATCTTCCTGTTACATGACCACCAATCACACTGCACTACATAATCACTTATAATCTTAATTAAATTGCTGCATTTAATAGTTAGCAGAGTTTAATTTATTGCTTTATTATACTTGCAATCTAACTTAAAAGTGGAATACTTCTTTTTATATAACATACCCTACATAGGTTTAAAGCAAAGCTAAGCTCTGTGTGAGCATGAACCAGCTCACTTTTGTGATCCCTTTAAAAATTGAGCTGCTTTATGAAATCTCAGCAATTTGCAGCATCATCTCTCAGCAACATCATTTTGCCAGAGCAGAGAATCTAACTTGACACCTTAGTTTACAGTTTGCTGATGGGTGTTGATGGTGGAAAAATGTGGCAGCCCAACCTGTTGTTGGCTAAATGCAGTGTTGCTGATTGCTCACATTGTAGACAGTGCATGTACAGTATGCAGAATCCCTCCCAGGGATAAAGTTGTCATTGTGTGTCTATGCATACCACAATGCTCAATTTGCCAATTCAGACAAGACATGGAGTGAGGCTTGTGGGCATTTTGCTTGAAGTGCATCATATCTATGCAGCTTTGGGGTGTTTTAATCCGTTGTGTGGTTGTACCTTCCTGTAAATCAGCCTGCCTTTTTGTGTAATGGTATGATGATGTGATCTGTTTTGACCATTCAGAAAAAGATCATAATTATCCTTGACACGCATACACTATATGCATACTCATGTTCTCACTCATGCATGCACACACACTTATATACCCGCTCTGTCACATAAACACACTGACACAAACTCACCACTCAGTGGTAATTTGTAGCAGTCTGTCAACCACAGTGCTGATATTACTCTAAGGAGTAAAGTAGAACCCCTTCCTATTTACATTTAGACAAACACACCCCTACACACACACCACTCATCTGTCAGTTTGTACAGATCAAAACACAAAAAAGACAGTCAAAAAGAATACCGATTTCCAAGTGCCAGGAGCATGACACACACACACGCACGCGCACTCAAGGTGCCAGAAGCAAGGTGCTGTAGGGATGCTGGTGCTCCCTAGGTAGTTGTCTTATCTGATTATGGTAACGATGTAGAGAACAACGGAGGAAAACGCAGCCTGAGGGAGGAAGGACTGACAGAGAAAGAAAGATGGGGGAAGTGAGGGAGTAAGCTCGGTGTACTTAAGTGCAGTCAGCTAATACAAGTCTAATCTTTAGTGCATTTTTCTAAAAAACAAATGTTTGGAGAAAGTTATTCTCCATCTATCTACTTGTAGTACTGAACTCCATTCAGTTCTAAGCATAAACATATTCAAGCTGTTTTTTAAAATAAAGAAATCTTCATCGTACATAAAGTGTTTAATCTGTCAGTCTTTTTCCTTTTTTTTTTTTTTTTTACTAATGAGCTATCCACAAAATTCGAAAAGCTACATGAGGACAAAGTTTGTGACTTGTTGAAGATGGCGTAAATTAGTTTCTAGCTACAAATTAGAGATACCTCATAAGGTGTGAAAGGTTAGGAATGACTACATGCATTTTCATAGTGGCTATGAAGTTTTATTTTGCAACTTCTTTTGAATTTTGTTTTTCATCTTAAACCTTGAGCAAACACATTGAAAGAAGGATTATTATGTAAAATTGACTTTTTTACTTAATAATAACACCATTCCTTCATCAAAACCAAACCTGGAGTGTTTGATTCTTTCATGTACGTTTGAGAAATCCTTGAATCTCTTGTGGCAGCCGTTCAGGGGTATCTAAACTCTTGCTCTCACAAAGCACCATCTATTTCCACAAAGCTCCCATTGAGTCTCCAGATGAAACTCTGAATCACGGAGCATCCACTCCCCTGTGCCGTCCTAAAACAACTCCTGTAGACTAACAGTAGCAGCAATTAGCAAACACCTGGTGGAACTGTGTTTCAATTGAGCTTATTATGCAAACTACTTCTCAGTCAAACACTTATAAGAATGGTTGTACGTAGCATAAAGGAGCAGCATTGTCGTGATGACTACTTGTTGAAGGGTAGGGACTTCGTAAAGAGAGAGAAACCAATTTGAAGACATCAGACTGTGAAGCCAATTTTTTTAAAAGTTATATTTCATACATACATCATTTTTATGACAACTGAAGGCAACAGTTATACTTTATTGTCTATTTTTAAGAGTTGCAGATTGCACTCTAATTAAGTTTTTATGTTACTCAGAAATGGAGATGGCTGATTTCATGTAAAGTTTCTGAATATTTGCAGCATTTTGCACTACAAAATTTACCAAATTTTAGCATTGAAACTGCTCAACATTTTATATCAATGTCCTTGAAATGGAACATGATTTGGGTGTTAATAAGGTAATAATGTATTTTGAGGTATACAAAAATACTAGTGATATTCCTTTTAAGTTGTTTTTTTTTAAGGCCAGCTGAAAAGTAATTTGATGTAGAGTCTGTATGACTGAATCAGACGGTGAAGAGGACAAGGATGCTGTGTAAGCTAAAATCCAAATAAGTCAGCATTAGACTGATTCTTAAAACACAAAACTGATATGTCAGTGGTGACAGTTCACACAACAGAGAAACAGATTATTTGATAAAATGATGATTCTCACTTGCGGAAATCCCCAGTTTCTTTCCATGCTTGTGAGCTAAAAGCAAAATATATCCTCAAAAGAAAAGTTTGCAAAGCTGCTGTTTCTCATTGACTCTGATGTTAACAATATGTGTGTAGTTTGGTTCTCAAAAAAAGTCTTTAGTAGTTTCCAGGGAATATATTCAATTATTTTGTTTTGTGATAAAGCAAAAATAAAAGGTAAATCCCAGATTTCAGTGTTTCCCCAAAAATACTCCCAAATTACTTTAAGTAGCTATAATCCAGGACAAGTAATAATGTACCGTAGAACGATTCAAAGAGGAGTCACCAATATCAAAAACTATATGTTACCAAATCCTATCTAAAACCAGATAGTTAATGGTAGGGAAATGAAAAACCTATTTTAAAATTACTCGCAATGAAGGATAAATGAGATTTAAATAAAAACTTTCCTCTGGAGGACTAGCTTTATTCCCAGCAGAGTTGTAGGGTGGGGGAGGAGCGCTCCGTCTGTTACTGCCTGAACAAATCAACATTAATATAAGAGGCAGTGATAGGAACAACCAGTCACACCAGTCACATCACAACCCAAGATGTCAGCATGAATGTTTAACACTTGCATGCTTGCACACCCTTCTCTCCTCTTACTAATGAATGCACAAATACATAAATCATGGATTACATCCACAGGGATTTATTACACCACCATTTTGCAGGTTTTTCAAAAAGCTTGTTTTTTGTATGCCTGTATATTTTAAGAGGTGGGAGAAACAATCATTAAGTAAAAAACATACCTTTTGGTTAAGGTGGAGAGTGAATTAGTCACTGGAAGGTAAAAGTCAGATGAAGGACGTGGATGTGCTCATAATTTCTTTTTGTAGAGCATTATTTGTTCCCTACTCTGTGTCATAGTCTCATTGCATTGTTGCAATCACTTTTGAGTCTTGTGGCACATTCTTTTTGTCGTTTTCTTATTTTTTTGCTTCTATCTCTTACTTATTTTGTCTTTTTTCCATTCTTAAACATGAAGAATAAATAATTTCTTTGCAATAAACTAAGTTATTTGTAAAGTTGGCAATAATGTTTTACCAGAAACTCTTTAAATATTTTTGAGAAAAACATGAGAAATATTTAAAGCCTCAGCTTTCTCTAATGTATACGCTTTAGTTCAGCGTTGTGATGATCCCAAAGACATCTGTGTGAATAAAAGGTTGTGATTAATTGAGTTCTCAGAGCAAATTGGTTATTTGTCTCCAGCAGAGGATTTAATTTGTTTAAATGCAAACTTAAGTGGTAGCATAAAGCTTACGTACAAGGCTTTTGAGGGACATCCTGTTGAAATGTGGAGCGAAGTTGTCCATTTAATATCTAGCTGTTCTATATCAGCAATATAAAGCAGCCAAGTTATATCAGTGTTTATGTAATCCTGTGGTATTTCAACCCAATATACCAACAACATCTTAGGTTTTACATAAAATGTCTGCTTGAAGACAAAAAAGTAATGAGTAAATTGTATGCTATTTTACAGTCCTAGATGTGATTTCAAATCGTATGACCTTCATCAGGTTTTAATATTATTTAAAAACATTAAGATAAACTACAAAGTATGAATAATTAACCTTGTTTTTTTATTTATTACACAGAAAATATGACAAAATGGATAGACAATTTAAAGAAAAAACTAAACTTGCCCTCTCTACTTCTTAATGTTTTCCCTATATATTGCATTTGGATGAGTGTATGTGCAGTTATGTGAATGTGTGTGAAGGTGAAGCAAGGTTGTTTTGTAGGGGTGTAGTGGACACCTCTATGGTAGCCCTCTGCCTGCTGGCATCAGAGGCAAAAGGGCACGACACTGGCATCAATTACATAGTGAGAGACGAATAGATATGCATGTGTTCATGTCCACTGAAGGTTTTTTTGCTCTTAAGTTCATGTACTAATCTTTTTAATACCATTTCTGTGGCAATCTGCATCTGATCCATCTCAACATGTAGACTGGCACTGACATAATCTTATCTGATTATTGATGTTAAACCAGAAATGTTGGGATATCTTATTTTCTTATATATGTTATTGTGTCACTCACATGTCTACCCTTCTTGTGCTCTCATATTTTTATTAGCACTAGACATATGACTTCTTTTACAGTGTTACTTTAACATCTTATATAGTCTCCTCCTTTCTCTATTTTGTTTTATTTTCTCCTTACATTTTTTTTAGCACAAGATAATTTTCTCTCCTTCTGTTTCCCTTTTTCTTGTTACCACATCTATCTTTCATTCTTTCCCTTTTCACTGCCCCCAGTGCATCCACCTTCGTTGTCCTTCCCTCTTTCCCTCTCATTTTCCTCACACCCGGCTGTCCCTCTCTTCCTCTCCATCTCCCAGGGGACAATTTCCTTTTCTTAAATAAACTGTCATAGCTAGTGTTAAAATATGGGCCTTACATGGGGTAAACGTGGCAAGGCAAAGGCATAGGGCCCTGGGCTGGCATAAAACATGGATAATATGCTGTGAGAGGTAATTGTATCTTTTAGCACTGAGATGAGTAGAACAAATGTGTCTCCTCTCCGTAGACTCTCTCTCTCTCTCTCTCTTTATCCTTTCCCACCTCACGTTCCCTTTCTATCTCTTCCTTTACACACTGCAGTTGTGTTAATATGATAGAGAGAATATTGGCTGTACATCAGAGCTGCTAACATTTCATTGTGGGTTAAGGTGAGTACAGAGGGGTGAGGTGGGACTAGAGAGGCTGGGAGAGACTTGAAGACAGAATAACAAGAGAGGCAGGGCAATAACAGGATAGAAACAATGTGTCCTGTTTACATTCAGTAGGCCAAGACTCAATATTTGATGTCAGTATTTTTGCTTATGATTAAGTGGGAGAGCAAAATCTAAAATTATCTCTTTGCTTTATTTATTTATTTGTTTTATTTATTTTTTTAATGGGCCATGGGTCCTAGCTGATTCCAGAGCTATCCCCCAGCGAAGGATAGCTCTGGACCGGTGAAGCGGGCGCCGCATCGGTCCATCGTGGTGAAGAAAGAGCTGAGTCAAAAAGCAAAGCTCTCGATTTACTGGTCGATCTACGTTCCCACCCTCATCTATGGTCATGAACTTTGGGCCATGATCATGGATACAAGCGGCCGAAATGGGTTTTCTCCGTAGGGTGTCTGGGCTCTCCCTTAGAGATGGGGGAGAAGCTCGGTCATCTGGGAGGGACTCAGAATAGAGCTGCTGCTCCTTCACGTCGAGAGGAGCCAGTTGAGGAGCTCGGGCATCTGGTCAGGATGCCTCCTGGACGCCTCCCTGGTGAGGTGTTCTGAGCACGTCCCACCGGGAGGAGGCCCCGGGGAAGACCCAGGACACGCTGGAGGGACTATGTTTCTCTGCTGGCCTGGGAACGCCTTGGGATTCCCCTGGAAGAGCTGGAAGAAGTGGCTGGGGAGAGGGAAGTCGGGGCCTCCCTTCTTAAGCGGCTACCCCCGTGACCCGACCCCGGATAAAGCGGAAGAAAATGAATGGATGGATGGATGGATATTCCTAAACCACACACCCTGTTCTCTGTCTAATGTGGACTGAAATTTTGACCTTATACACAACAAATGTCCATTTCAAGTTAGAGATTGGAAACTGGCTCAAATTTCTGCCAACGTCATGAACACAGCTCTTGCTTTGCTGGACTAAGGACAATTTATCTAGCAGAACATATATTTCCACAATAGTCTGTGTGGTCCACATTTTTAAAAACATGCCATTTCTTCACAGGTGTAATCTGCGAATTATATTTGCTGCAATAACCCAAGAAAACAACCAGAGCTACCAGTATTTTAGGCCAAACCTCATCCATCTGAGAGCTTATTTTAAAACTAGTCTTTTTGATTTTTACACTTGATTTTCAACCTCATACACAAACAATTCTGAGAAAAAAGACAGCTCTCTATCATATTTATCTAGAACAGTACTTTGATTTTTTTATTTCCATTTTTTCTGTGGCCTACAGCTACAAAGGTAACTTAGAAGAAAGACTGTTGTCAACAATATACTGAGCCATGGCTTGGCAGGATAAGGAAAATTGAGAAGAGCTTTAGTCAAAATGCCAGTCTACAGATCACTAAAAGCTTTACACTCACAGTTTCCTGGGGCTTTTAGAGTGGCTTAGATGCTTTGCCAGTGGATGAGTTTGCACACCATAAATCTTTAGGTAACAAACTTAAACAAATTGTGTAAAGAATAGACATAAAAATACACATGAAGATTATGCAGTTTTATTTGCATAGCACCATTCATGCAAAGTGTGACTCAGAGTTTTACAAAAATAAATGAGGTAAAGCAAAGAATACAAAAAGAAATGCATAAAATTGCAATTTTAGCCATTTTCTGAAAAAATGAATATAAGGCCCATAGAGGCCTTATATTTGCTTTTCAAATATAAGTCCCTCTCTATGGGCCGTCTAGATTTTAAAAATATTTTTGACTCGACCTTCATAATAATCATAAATACACTTTTGTAAATAGAATTATGTTTATTAATTTTTTTAAATAAGAAGTAAACCTAACACTGTAGGTACTAGGCAGGGTTCTTGGAAAGCAACAGGTTTGTTTCTGTATATATGTGTATATATATATATATACATATATATGTATGTGTATATATATATATGTATGTGTATATGGGTGCATAATTAATTGGAACAAGTAGCATTGACAAGTTTCAACATAACAGAAACTAAACAAAGCAATTTGATTAGTATGTTTTACTCAAAATTCTCCTGCAAACCATACTATATTTGATCATGTAAAGAAATGTTGAAGCTTAATTATTAGTCCATGGCAAACTTTGCCCGATTCACTAAACAAGAAAGCTTATTTTTATAGCACTAATACTTTGTAAACTAGTAAGACTGTAGTCAGGATATTCTGAATGTGCAGACATATGTGATTTTTGCGGCATTAGAGAACTCTGGGCCATAAAAAATTGGATTTGATCGAACCAGCCTCATTAACTTATGTGTACCTTGATAGCCATCAGATTCTGCCGCAGCTCAAAAATTTAGTGAAACTTTATTTTTAGGAGCATTTGTGTAATATGCCTTGTGTGTGGAGCCATGTGTACACACATAGCTATGAGAAAGGATTTGTAAACGTATCCAAATATGAAAATTTATTACATCCATTCAAGCTGCATCTTTTTTATTAAATAATTCTGAACTTTCTTGGACTTGGTGGGCACACTTCAGATGAGAATTAATTGCCACCACCATATAGATAATTTATTTAATAGATTACATAAAAACAAAGAAGTACTGAAATGCAAAAAATAAAGAATACTGGACAGAAGAAAAGACAAAAGAAGTGAGAGGAAAGTGTTTGTGAAAGCTAACAAAGGAGATTTTCAAAAGGATGCGTGGTGGCTAAGAAAGATGAAGCGTTTCAGGATTCATTTACATCAAGCCTGACAAGTCCCTCACATCTCCCCAAGAGCCACACAGCTCCGGCTCAGAGCTTCCTAAAGAGGGCCTCGTCTTCGAGCTCCCTCTCTGTGCTCTGACTTTTCTTTTTCTCCCTCCTGTCTCTTTTCTCTTCCCTTTTTTTCATATTCACTCCCGCACTCTTTCTTGTGCTCTTATGCGCTTGCCAGTCTTCAATCAGCCATCATGAAAGTGTCTGTCAGGGCGTCTTAACTATCCTCTGAGAGGCAGACACTTGTCTGGGCCTGCCTTCATCCCCTAAAGGCGTTTTTTGACTTGGACTTATTTCCCTCCTCACACCTTTTCAACTTCCCTAAAGAGCTGACAACAAGTGAGAGCGACAGGGCAAGATAAACATGAGGGAGAAAGACAAGAACGAAGATGAGAAGAGGAAGTAGTGCACTGAGGGGGAAGAGGATATAAAAGTGGAGATGAAACACAGAGAGAAAACTCAACAAGTGACAGAGTGAAAAAACTCAAAAAACAGTAAAAAGGTGAAGGAAGCAAGTGACCTCATGATGAGGAGAAAGGACAAAGCAAGGTGGACCATTGCAGAAGAGAGGAGGAGATGATGAGGGAGAAGAAGGGGATTGTAGTAAAACAGGCAGAGTCACATTTATCAGTGGTCCCACAGTGTGTTTCTCAAATGCAGGATTTGGAGATTGGAGTAAAGGAAGTGACGGCTTGAGCACATTAAAGTTTTTTTTTTTTTTTTTTTTTTGGTTAGAGATGGTAGCAGGGTGTGTGTATGGGTGGTGGGTGTCCCTCTTACAGAAGTATCTTCCCTTTGTCCTGGGTTTGATGTGAAAAGAAGCTGCTCCTGCTTTGACAGTGTTGTTGGCCATGCAGTTTTTAATATTCATGGATCCGATCGAGGAGCGACTGGAAAAGAGGAGCGAAGTGGAGAGAAGAATTTTGGTCAAACAGAAAGCTAATTTGCAGCTCATGCAGTAGAGCCTGCGGCTCTTTCTGCTACCTGGGAAATGAGCTGGAAGATTAGCTGAATGTGTAATTCCCAATGTTGTCACACATACACACACAAGCATAAATATGTGCACATAGTGTGCAGAAACCTTTTGAAAAAGCACACACGCACTTGATCTTGAGTTGAAGTCCAGTAGTAAATCGTTTTGGTATCTTTTTTCCATGTTGTTTTTGGCAACTCAGTCATCTCAATGAAACATCACAGGAATCTGAAAATAACTCTTTTAAGAACACTCCTTTTTTTTTATATAGTTTGTTGATTATATTTCTCATTTCCTATTAAAGACACAAATTTGTGATAGTTTAAAAATTTGCTGCCACTTTAAACATTTTAATATATATGATCTTACTGTTATTTCCAGATCTATGACCAACGTGCAAGTCTTTTCTTGGATGGGCTTGAGGAGGACAACACACCATTTGACACAAAACATCTGATTAACACGCTCTCTGACATCAGCGAGTATGGTGCCATGTGGGTGGGAGTTAGCTCCAACGGTAAGAATGTTTGTTATTTGGCTGTCCAATAGACAGGGTTAATTTTACCTTGAATGGTTTAGGATTATGTTCAATAATCACTGGAACATTGTAGACATATTTTTAGTCATTATCTATCACATACACAAAGAGCAACGCAGTCAGCCAGAGACATGCAAACGTGTCTTCAGTGTGTCCACAAAGTACACATTTGACATTTACCAACTGTCTCACATGCAGACTATACTATCAGTAATTGAATCGAAAAAAAGCTAAATGCTTTTATTTGAGACAGGCAAAAGATTTAGACTCTGTAATCTGCTGCGGAAGGTGGGATCTGATAAAATTTCAGTAAAATGGATTTAATTTGTACAAATCCTTTTTTGTAGTAACCCTCAGTAATTCAAATGTGGGGTTAAAAAGATGACAGCTATCTGTATGTTTTAGTTAAAAATAGGTTAATACACTGCGTACTTTCTAAGAAACAGGCAAAGTTATTCTGAGTAGTAAGATAATACTGTTAGATAAATATTGAAGTCTGTAATCTCACAGTCACAATCTTCTCCAGGCTCTTAACTGTTGCTTGTTTTTGGTTTGTAGCTCTAAAGGAGAAAAATACTGAAGAGTTTATCACGTCTGTTAATCTTAATACGGTGTCAATGATTACTTCACCTCTGTTTTCTTTCTTCATCCTCTTTTAACTACATATCTGTGATTGATTCATGGGGCCCGTCAGCCATTTCAGTCAATAGCAGAGAAACTGAGAAAAATGATATCCGTTCAACTCTAGAGTGATAAACGAGTGTTTTTGTTCTCGTTTATCAGCCATCGATTCCTAGTTCACAGCAGGTAGCATCTGATCAGCTGAAGATCACATAAGAAAGGTTGATCAATGAGAGTGATTGGCTCGGGGCAGTGTGTGCGGGTGTGTGTGTGAGTCTATCCTGTGTGTAAGAAAAGGAGGTTGTTGAACCCAGGGGGAGTGCCTGGAATTCTGATCTGAAGATTAATTATGCAAATACTGATCAGCTGTATCGATTAACAACTACGTCTGTTTTCGGTTTTGTACCCATTTAATGGAATTTCCAAGTACAAGTAGCCGGGAGAGGAGCTTTAAATGTTCATGCTAGCCTTCTAAAGCTACACTGTGTGGAATATTAATGACTAATAGAAATCAGAAATTAGTGATGGGTCAAAATTATCACCTCATAGAACTGAACAATACATTGAATTGCTGTTGTACTTGTGTCAATGTATGCACCGTAAAAATCACAAAGGGCTTCTTGTTGGACGCAGTGTTTTGTAGGCTTTTGTATTTCAGTTTTGAGTGTCCATCTATGCTGCTACACTTAAAAGTGTGAAATACTTCCAGCCTCTAAGATTCTGAAC
This sequence comes from Girardinus metallicus, assembly GCA_903067095.1. Lineage (NCBI taxonomy): Eukaryota > Metazoa > Chordata > Actinopteri > Cyprinodontiformes > Poeciliidae > Girardinus > Girardinus metallicus. The sequence continues at coordinate 85,542 of CAEGAE010098212.1, forward strand.
TGCCACATTTTCTCAGAGTAACAAAAAGCCTCCTTTATGTAATTTTTTCGTCACAGAAACTCATAGGCAAACTATGCAATAAGTAATCATAAACACAATTACTTATATGCTTACATAAATGAATTTTAGCTGCTCAATTACAAACAGCATAAAGCCAAATAGAGAAAGCTGAATACCATAAATTAAAACACATAGAAAGAAGAGACCTACACAGGGAATTAGGGCTTATACCTTGCATCATCCCAGTAACAATAGGGAGAGTGCTTTTCAGTGGAAGGTATAATCCCATTTCCACACGATAAAGAAATCCTGAGCCAAAGCCTAAGGCTGCACACGTACATCCCACAACACTCGCTCACTCTCTCCCTGTTTTCCATGCACATGCCACACTGTAAACATTACCCAAAACACACACTCATCCAGTGGTTGGGCAGAGACACCAAAGCCCCTCTCAAGTGTAAATACAGGCACACACTTACAAGCTACACACATTCTTTTGCTAAAGCAAGGATAATTTTTGGAATCCACAAGGTAAAGCCACTAACACAGAAATGCACACTTTCACAGACTAAACATGGCAGAGGTACTGTCAGTGCTTAGAGACACCCATCTTCTAAGACTTACTCAAACTAGAAGGAAGTTGGTTGAACAGAAAAGGGCTTTGTTCCTCTTTGGGCCACCATCATCTCTCTGGGTCTCTAATTTTCAGTCCAGCATTATCACATTTGCATTGTTGTTTGGAGAGTTGACAGTACTTTTTAGTTTGACTGTGCTTCTGGGGTTCAGTCCAGTATTTCCATGTGCGTCTAGACATTTTGCCATTATGTTTGAAGTATTCCAGCATATTTAAGCTTGTTAAGAGACTTTGGAAGCTTGCATCTTAGTGTTTTGAAATTAATGCAACTTTCTCTGAGCTGTTTTGTTACATGGTACATGCTGATAGTTCTGAGAGCATTATACAAAATATAGTTGCACTCCACAGTGTTAGTGTGATACTATTAGTAGTTTTCCCTGTAATTCCTTTCATTGTGGTTTTTGCATCACATTTTGTTAAAGAAATTCTTTTACTCTGTATTTCTGTTGCATTATATGATATGCAAGTGTGTATGCAAGTAGTGGTACCTTTTCTCATTATATGTTAAAATGTTTTACAAAACTATAGAAAGAAACAGCATGCTGATCTCTCTATAATAATCAGGCATTATTAACACACCTGACCTTGATGAAAACACAAATTTTGCCAAGCCTAGAATATTTCTTTGCATCACTTTTTGTGTGAGTAGAACAAATGATATTAAAGTTAATGTGCTCATCTTCTTTACTGACAGTAGCACATTATTTTTTACTGAGGACCTTCATGTAATTGGTCTGACAATTATTTGAATGACTGCATTTTTTATGTAGAATAAAGACTTTATCCAAAGTATGACTCTTTTGTCATACTTTGGATAAAGTCTGTGGTCTGTATTTATTCAGTCTAAATTACTTGACGTTGTAGATCATCTGTTATTTTCATGCCAACATTATAGAAACATTTTGTCAATATTGAGCTTGGAAGAGTTGATACTGTTGAAATCTGATGAAGGAATTATGTTTTTTAGGAAAGTATGACAAGACTCAGACTGTCTTCAATCTGAATTTTATTACTAGACCAATGAATTTGCCCTCCAAAGCTTTACTGCTCTCTAGTGGAGACAAATGAGTTCTGTGGCAGATTCTGCTTGGCTTTGTGTTGAAATCTTTGCTATAATAGGCAGCTGTTGGCAGCCTCACTTAGTGGGTTTTAAGAAACTGATAAGATAATCTTCTAAACACTGTGAAATCCTCTCGCTTACTGCCTTCAGTACAAACCCATTAACACCTTCTTTATGTTCTTTTCAACTCTGCTTTCATCTCTCCAGGGTCTAATCAGTTCATTGGGCAGATGCAGGATTTTAGATTTTATCCCGCTACGTTGACCAACAGGTGAGTTGGATAAAGAGATATGCAGTGAACAACTGTTGAGAAAAAAGGGGAAAAACACCGTAAAATATTCAAAGGAATTTATCATTTCACTCATCATTAAAGTACATTTTACAACAAAAGCAGAGGAGCACCATACAATTATAAAAGAAAAACTGATAAAAGGAAGGAGCCAAGGAGGACTATGCATTTATTCCTAGATCTATACGTGTTTAAGAAATCATCAGAAAAGCCAAGTAACATGTGCTCTAAGTTTTTGTCAAACAATGGATGTTGACGGCCCATTTTTTTGGCAACCCCTTCAGGAAGAGCCAGAGGTGCAATTTCTTTGTTGAATCACAGCTAAAAAAAAATCTCTGAGCAGGACAGGAAGGCAGTCACGAAGGTGAGCAGGCAAATGGTGTGATATGGGTGATGGTGCATGTAGTTTCAGTGTAACCAGCTGCCTTTCTTATTAGTCTACCAGTTAAGAAAAGGCAGCTCTCAGGTTATATCATCCTGGAGCGCTCCTGACTTGGCTGTTCCATGTGTGAAAGACCAATACCAAAGTAAAGAAAATATTGTTTTTGAGGCTGTGTGACAGGGTTAAAGGGTAATAAGTGAGATTTTGTTTGGCTACAATTTTATTCCGTTCCAACACCGTATTGGGCAGACTGCTGCGTTTACTTAAAAATATAACTTATGTACTGTAAAAAATTCATGAATGTAAATAAGTCAAAGTCATGTCTCTGGTAACCTCGAATAGAATTTCTCTTTGTAGTGGTAGTGTATTAAAGTTTTATGTGATGTTTGTTGTGTTAACAGGGAAATAGTCCAGTTGTACTCTGGAGTCCTGCCGAAGCTCCATGTCCAGTCTGAGTGTCGCTGCCCTCCCAGCCACCCCAGAGTTCACCCATTAGTTGAGAGGTGAAGCACCACAATGTCTTGTGTATTTAGACACAAAGTAGTGCTTTCAAAATGATTAAGATAAGCTATATGTGATTAAATACAATTGCCAAAAGGGAAGACTTAGTCAGTAAGTGTGTTTATTACGCAGCTATATTGAACATGTTTTACTGTTTGAACTCATTTTAAAATAAATAAAAAATACAGTTAATTTGTCAATGACACAAGTATTCAAACCATAATAAAATATATGACTACATTTGTTAAGCTGAGTAAAAATTTAATTTTCAGGTTTTATTTTAATATTTTTGTTTTGAAGAAACTTTGTTTCATGTATGCTCTGTTTACAGGTACTGTATACCTAATGCTGTCGAGGACACGACTAATGACAGGGTTTTGAGACTGAACCTCAACGCTCATCCACTTAGTTATGTTAATGACCAGGACATGGGCACCATGTGGCTATCTAAGGTCATGAGTTTACAAGAACTAGATGAAGGAGTCACTATTACAGTGGATTTGGCAAATGGACAATACCAGGTAATGTAACTCCTATACAACAATTTGATGTGATCTGAAACTTTAATACTGTTATTGTTGTCTTGACTAGAGACAATCCACAGAACCACACAGATTGTTTATTAGGTTGTATCATGGTGGGTGATTTAAGTACTGGAGCACAGAGGAAAAGAAAGGCAAAAGAAATATATAGATTATTGGATTTAGGAGTTGTCGTGACTGGAAGACTCTTTTTTTTCCTCTCTGTGATGTGCATACTGCGTATATGTGTGCGTGCAGGATTTTAGAAACTGTCCTCATGTGGCCATTCAACTCAAGTCCCAACATGAAAGACACTCTCTGAAGTCAGGGGTATTTGAGTTTTGTATGGGAGTAGGCTATTGCAGCCTTGGTGGCTTAATGCACTCCCTGCTGCGTAACCCAGAGTCCTGGCCCACTGGAGTGGCAGATAAGACTTATGCACACAAACATGCACATGCGTTATATGTGATAGAAACCCACTCCTGTGTGTTTGCTTAAATATGTAAGTAAAGCAACATATTGTAGTAAAAAAGAAAAATTAGGAGCCTAGCAGTAACACACAAACTGCCAAAACATAGAAACTGTGGTTTCTCAAAATGCATATTTTGAAATTAAGTTTCTAATTAATGCAGCTTTGTTAGTTTTTTCATCAACTTCTATTTGCACAATTATGAACAGGTTCCACAGGTGAGTACTTCAGCAAGTCAACTCCATCAGAATTGACTTGGTGACAGATCACCCAAAGGGATGACATAAAACCACATCACCTTTAAACCAGAAACTCAGATACTGTCATGAATTGTGGTGATGAAGGTGGTGAGGTAGACACTGAATTAGACATGGAAAAGGTTTGGTGATTGGGAAAAGAGGAGAAGCAGGGGAATCAGAGAGTCGGGTAGAAATGCAGTCAGAAGACTAAAATATGACAAATATTAAAGAAAATAGAGGCCATTCAAAGAAATCACCCAGCAAAGAAAAAACAAAACAAAAAACTGCATCACTAAGCAAAAAATAGTGATGAATACTTGCAACAAATGGCATGGTAGAATATGGAAGAAATCTATTGCTTCAATTCTCTTTGTAGGTACTCTGATTTATCATCCCCATTAACTCGTATCCCTTTCTATTTCAGGTATTTTATGTTATAGTTCAGTTTGGGGGACTTTTACCTGAGTCAGTTTTGATCCAGAGAAGAAAGCTGAACTTGTTGCAACGTGAGACTGGTAATATGACAGAACAATCCTGGTTGGACTGGCAGTATATGGCCAGAAACTGCAACGTGTTTAATATGCAGAACAATGGACCATTACCCAAACCAGACTCAGTCAACTGTCTGCAGCTGCCCAGGTTGGTAAGACCATTTTGACCAACAGCTAAAGAATCACATGTTTATTCTGACAGTTTTTAAGACTGATTGGCACTATGTAGGAAAAAAGTAGCCGTTTTTCATACTTCATACTAGATAAAGAGTTATAATCAGACAGTCTAGTCTGATTCAGAAAACATACCGTGTCATGTTATTGTAATTGTAATATAACTCTAGTAAACCTTTGGAAATATGTAGAAGAAAAGACATTTATTGATTAAGACATAATTCGCTGATGTAGAATTTGAGTGCGGGTTTGTCTTCGGGCATGTTAGTGTGATTTATGCAGAAGTTATTACAAAACCTTCAACAATCTTCGGTCTTTTCAAAGAAATATTAAATAAATACACATTTACACACTACAAACACATACTAATCATTCAGTCACACAAAAACCTTGAGTCAAATGAACCACAGGGATCAGGTTCCAACCTATAAATAAACAGTTGCATAAATACGTATACATGCTCAGTGACACCCTCACTATGGGTACTACAAAGTTAACCATTTACAGAGTTATTTTGGCGCATGAGCTGCAACCAGTTTTGTATTGGCACTAGTTGCAATAGTGGACCTGGAAAATATATTCAGCTACCATTTATCTCACTAATTTCTGGCAGAGCTGCTGGCATCAAGTGTCTAGTTGGTAATAGATGGAACAGGTATGAATAGATCACAGATTATGCAGTCATTGTTCATTTTTCACTTAACTGACAGATGATGCCACAAACAACATTTATAGGCTCTGATCGTTTTCGTAATATTGGCATGAGTGCCTCATAACCTCACTTTGTCAACAAAATAACACACTCAGTTTTTCATAATTGCATCAACGTATCAATTTGCTTCATGCGATAATTTTTTTTCTCCTTTATTGAATTTTGCAAAAATAAATTGTTTCTCCAAACACTGGTGGACTTGGGGAAATTCACTTAAGCACACCTTCTACTTGTGTCTAACTAATTTGGACTCCATTGTTTTTGTTGTATGTAAGCCAATTGAAATGCAGACTGCAAATCAATTCACATCAAATCTTAATTTGAAGACGGATCATATCTGTGAATATGTGAGATACTTGTAGATATAAAAAGTAAACTCAGTAGCTAAATTAAACAATAATTATAAGAAAACTTTTACCACTTTATTTAAATAAATATGATTAACGTTTCACACAGGATTTTGCAGTGCAGCTCATATTGTCTGCAGCTTGCAACAGAACACCGTTTCAATCATCTGAGCCCAAGTTGTAAAATTTAACCTGATGCATACAATGTACTGTTTGTCAAGTTGGGTTTTGTGTCTTTTTCCACTGCTGATCTTCTGCTGCATTTCTATACTGCAAATTGACAAAAATAAATAAATAGAACCATATACACTCTGGGTTATACCAACTAGTTTATTTTGTTCTCTGCAGTAACTTTTTATGTTTCACGTCGACCAGTCGGGATCATGTGACAAAACTGATTTTTCCAAGAAGATGAAAGATGAGGAACAGGATGGAGAATGTCAGATAGGGAATTGTCTAAACAATGTTAAAGTAATTTACCAAAGATGTACTGCAAACCCTAACAAAGGCTACTGGAACAATGTTACATGCCAGAGTCTTTTTCATCCATCCAACTGATTTTCAACACGATCAGCAGCAACCTGTGTGTTGAAGATTATAACCTGGGAGCTTCAACCCTTTAAAGCAAAAGAACTGTCTGACCACATGTTCAAGGAGCATGCTGAGAATCCTGATTAGTGCTTCTCAAAGTTCAACTTAGATGCTATTTTCATGTGGAGAAGAGACAATTGTGTTTTGATGCGGTAATCTATGAAAAACTTACAGATTTTTGTTTTGTTTTTGGACAAATATTTTTTCAGTGATGTGCCACTCTTAGGAGGCAACATCACCTTCAGTCTGCTGACCACACAGCCACATGTGAGGCCAGGATATAATAACTTCTACAAAACTCCTGCCCTGCAAGAAGTGGTACAAGCTGCACAGGTCAGAATACATATGAAAGGACAATACTACACCGCAGCAGTCGGGATCAACCAACGACACAGACATTTTGCCGTCAGTGAAATCACAATCAGTGGCAGGTACAAATTTGACTCGTTTTTATATATTGTACGTCTGTGTTTATTGTTGAAGGAATATATCTTTCATTTTGGGTGAAGCTTGTGATATGTAGATCTCCTGAAGACAAGAGTTGACAAATCTCAAGGCAAACAAGATATTTATTTTGTGTGAAATGTTTGATAGACATTAGATGAGCTACATATGTATCTTAATAAAAAAAATATTTTTATTTTGTTAAAATGCTCAGTATGTCCTGCAGTATAATATGAGGCAAATAATCTAAAAAACAGTCTGGAGAAACAGGAGGAAGGTCTTAGCGCTGTTGATCTGTTTGTGTAAGTGCTGCTCACTTTAAGCAGCATGTACAAGTTCAAAGTTTCTTGTTTGCTGCACCTGTGCTAATGGTGGAGAAACAACTTACCGTTATCTGCCTCAGCGCTGGCCATATTTACTAGCCTGTACATTCACTGCAGGCTGCGCAGTGGGAAAGGAGTTGTAGCTCAGCGGAGAGTAAGGGGGAGACTGTGAGGAGTGCAATAGGTAACTTATTTTATGTTATCTACTGCAGCTTTAAGCCACTCTTCTCCTACCAAAGCTACTCTAAGTGTCATAATTGGTTAAATGAAATATTGGAGTGTCTCCTCAGTACTGATTTGTAAGAACTGAGTGAGCACAGTTTCGAAAAATTATTCCACACAGACTGTTGGGTTTCAGCAGAGGTTTTTGAGAGTAATTGTGAACACATCTTTTCATTAGACTGACATTGTGACTGACATAGTGACTGTCTTTTATGACTGTGGTAATTATAGGATTATGCAGGAGGCAATCATCTCTCTTTCTTTCCTTCTCCCTCCCTCTAAGCTGTTTTAATTAGGAGCTTGTTACAGTGAAGTAGGAGAAACACAGATTTAATGCTGCTGAAACCTCATCTGTGTGATCTTCATCCATCCATGTCACTCCTTTCTGTTTTATTCTTCTGTAATTTCTTGATTCTTTATGATTCATGTAAACATAAATGTAGCAGGAGAAAGGAAAAAAAATATTAGCGTTTCACTGATATGAAAATTTGGTCCGGTATCAATATCAGATATTAATATTACTATTGTGGTAGAAAATAGATATTATTTATATATGTGTATATATATATATATATATATATATATATACTGTCCAAATGTGGAAGTCAGAAATCACCTGTCTTAGGAGATGACATAAAGCAACAACAGCAAAGTTGTTTAGCTGCTAACACAGGAGCAAGATGCAACTTTTTATACAAGCCCATGTTGCTGAGATGAAAATAAAAAAATAATTCTTCTCTCATAGCTGGATTGAACCTAAGATGAACAGTGTTTAGTTTAAAATAGTTTGTAAAGTATTATCATCAACCCAAAACTCACCGGCATCATTTGATGTTTTCCTAATATTGTGCAGCCTTTAAATATACTTTTATTGCATAAGATGTTTCCTACTAAACTAGAGTTGCAATTTTCTCAGTTTTTGCGTATTTTCTTTCACCAAAAGGTTTTTATAGGATAAAGCAATGTTGCTAAAACATCTCCTGAAATTAATTAATTCATTAATACTGTTAAGGTTGTGCGGTGTCACAGATGTTAGAACTGTTGAAGAATGAAAGAGACAAAGCAACTGAATATCAGAGTGAATAATAAAATGTGTGTTCTTTTTTTGTGTGTGCGTGTAATGCTATCACATGGTGTTATGATAGAACTATCTGTCACCTCCCACATTACTCTGATGATGCTTGAAGTGGCATTTATCAATGCTTAATGACCTCTTATCGTTGGAATTACTGATGTTTTAAGGACGATGGAAATCAGAACAGACATTTTGGGAGAGTGTTTCTCTCATGTCTAATATTTTCATTGCTGGTTTTTTAATTGGAAAGTATGTTTTTTTTTTTTTAACTTCTGTTTCTACATTATAGGGCCTCTGTATTTGTTGCAATCTTTATCCTCACACCATATTCTTTCTGTCACCTGAGCAGATGTGAATGTCATGGCCATGCAGACCAGTGCGACACCAGTGTGACCCCATACCGCTGTCTGTGTCTACCTGAGAGCCACACAGTCGGAAGCAATGTGAGTAACAAATGTGTCATAACCACACAAACGGAGCAGACCTCACAGCTATTTTGACAGTGTTTAACACAACAAATTATATCAAAAGTTCATGTTAACAAGTCTCATCTAAATTGTGAAATTCCCATCTGTTTAAATACAGATCCAAAGCACTTGTTTGCTTTAACAGGGAAGTTCCAGATGCTACATTTTTAAATTAGATCCAGATATGCATCACATGTTTAAGCATTAAAATGAATAGATCAGGTTATTTATGCAACTACAGAGAGAGAGTCGTACGGTTCAGTTTACATGAAATACGATCTGAATAATCTCAGAACAAGGAAAAAAACAAATCAGTTTTCTTATTTTTTGATGTGTAACGTCCTACAATTCAAGGGAAGGGACACTTTACTATTAAAAAGACTGTAAAAGTGCTTTTTTTGTTTCATTTAAGCCAACAATATCGTTATAAAAATAAACACATACAAACTGCTATTGTTTGCTGTAGAATGATGGTTGGATCCAAACTACCGTTTCTGGAATGGATAGTCAGAAAAAGATATTATAGACTTTATAACAGTTGGCATCATCCCGGCATAAGTTTCCTTTGGTCAGCAATGAAATATCCAGGTATGACTGCTTTAACACACTGTCACACAGGACAACCTGCATTATTTACTACTGATGCATCATTCATGCCCAGTGTCTGTGCATTAGTGTTGCTTATAGTGTTTAATAGAGGATCCAGAGAACATCAGTGTCTATTTACAGTTTTCATTTAGAACCAATTAAAATCTTTCAGAAGATTATTAAGTAAAATAAATACTTTTTTTCCATTCATCTGTTTAAATGAAAAGAATCAAATCAACAAAAAGAAGTCATCATGGAAATTGCATCCAGACATACACAAGTGCCTATGTATTAATATGAAAAAATCGTTCTCACTTTTTCATGTGTTTGTAGACTACAGTTGTCTCTGTGTTCTCTAGGTCCCTGTCCCACCTTTATCCTCCATTCTTTACTGATCACTCTCTGTCTCTCATACTCTGTCGTTCTCTCCTGAGTCGCTGTTTAAATAATGTCTCAAATCGACTAGAACAATGACATTCCCCCAGCATGCATCTCTAATCAGCCCTTTTTTCCCTCTGTTTGTCTTTTGCTTCATTTCACTCAACCGTTTTCTATAACCCCCACCCTGACCCACTCTTTATGTCTACACTTTCTAAGTATCTAATTCTTTTCTGTTTGAATCTTTTTTTCTTCCTTCTTTATATTTATCAGTCTCAGATTAATCCATCCACCCAATCCATTTTTTCCCCCTAATACATTACATCTTTTGTTGAGTTGTGAGATGCACCAGATTTAAGCAATATGGACATGTTTTTATGTGACCTATTCTCTATAGGAGCTTTGATTATTTGAAACACATCAGAGTATAATCTGTGCATTTGTCTACAAAGAGCTCTTTCTTTTGGTGCCTGTGTGTGCACTTTTCTTTTAAACCTGCCCATGCCATCTCTCCAAGTGAATATTCAAGACCTTTCTTCTGTCTTTGTAATATTGGAGCATAAAAGGCTGTGGGGAATATTAGCGTTTAATATTGCATGCCTTCTGTTGACTTGGATCGGCCTGGTACCATGAAGGATGTTGTACTAATCTGTAGAATTTCCACAGTGACATTAAAGTGACAGAAATGCTCAGACATGTGTCAAAATGATCAACAGGGGCCTTAGAAGACACACACTTAAACTGGCTCTTTCTCACACATACTCACACATGCCGAGACCCATATGTGTGCAAACGTACGCTCACACTTGCCCACTTTCTCCCTCTGTCTTTTGATTCTTTCTTATGTGCACTCTGTGTCAGACTTGATCTCTCATTCTGTCACTCTGTCTCTGCATCTTGCTACAACCACTAGATTCAGTCGAGGCTGAAAGATATATCATATCATGAATTTTACATGATAGTGCTCACTTTATTTTAATCATAAAATGTAATAGAATTATACTTAACAGTATGTTTCATTTTACTAAGTGCAGAAATATAACATTTCAGTGTTTAAAAAAAGAAAAAAAAATAGAGCTAACTTTGCTTTATGCCATCCCTTTTGTCTGTACCCTAAAGGCATGTATTTGATAGTTGCATCAGATTCTATTGCAAACCTCCCTATGGCGATATAATCATTTTTGTGTGTCTTTTTATGAGAGCGTGTGAGAATGCATTTTGAGGTCTGAACATTTTTGTTAAATTTTGTAAACCTTTGCAACAAGAAGTCACTCAGTAAAGTCAGGTTTGGAAGAAGGACTAAGTGGAGAATAGCAAGGTTTTTAACAGTGTCCAAGTAGATTTCACTTTAAGTTGAGCAATTACAGGTTTTGTTGTTTAAAAACTGAAAATAGTGTTTATTTGAATTTGTACCAATGTGTGGCACTGAGTCTGATAGCTATTGACGTTAAGTGGTATTGCCCAGATTCTCTGTTGCTTAAGGCTGCATCAGCAGCAGATTTTCACCTGCGCTCGGGTTAACCGGGTTAACTTTTCTGTAGATACACAGGAAACTGATGTGTACACACAAACATTCACGCACACACGCACACACACACACAAGCCAGTGCCATGACCTTTGCTGCGAGAGCGTGAAATTGGTCATGGCATTTAGGATAAGATGAGTGTTCCCAGTGGATTTACACTCACGCACACACGCACAGATGCTTATGACAGGCCATCTGAATGTCCACATATCCATTAGAGTAGTCTCCTCACTCAGCAAGTTTTGTCACAACAGTCAGAGTGAAAATAAGATGTTATTCCTTCCTCTGGTTCTCAGTCCAAAATACTTTGATTCACACACATACACTACCCTCCCTCCCACACACACACACACACACACAGTTACTGTCTTGACTGTACCAGGAATAATATGGACAGCTCTCTCATTGAAAATGTGCATCACTAAATGCTAATCTCATCTACAGGCCCATTTAATAAATTAGAACATTATTGAAAAGTTCATTTATTACATTAACTCAATTCACTAAGTGAAGCACATTATAGATTACAGACTGATGTTTTCAAGCCTTATAAACTGAATTACTTGCAGTCCAGTGAAAACAAATAGTCCCAAACAGATTTACTTTATTTTTTGTTTGTTTTTTAATCACAGAGCACAAAAATATTAATATCAAAGATAACCTGAGTTAATACTAAATTACTTTTTATATGATTTAAATTATTAAGGGAAAACCAGTCCAAAATGTCCTAGCCCTGTGAAGAAGTAATCTTTCTTCATAATAAATTATGAAATAACTATGATTAACCTAATTTTATTTTATTTTATTAGAAAACTGAATCTGGAAGCTACTTTGAATAGAGGAGAAGCAACATAATTCAAAACTCTGTCTGGTTAAGAGACATTTTTAAGGCTTTGGGGCTCCAGCAAACCACAGTGAGTGCCATTGACAAAACACAAATTGACAAAATATGAAACAGTGGAGAAACTTCTCAGGAGTTTCCAACCAACCAAAATTACTCTCAGGATGTCACAAAAGTATCCAGAACATTTAAAGCATGGCAGGCATAAACTGCCTCAGTTAATGTCTGTGTTAATTATTTAACATTAAGAAAGATACTGAGAAGAAATGGCATTGTGAGTTCCAGAACCAGTACTACGGTTGACCAGGAGGATTACAAAGGCCTGTCTCTAATTTTTTTTGGAAGATCTGCATCCTGTTTGATCTGTCATAAGACTAACGCAGCATTTCCAAAAACAGCATCATACTGGCAGTCAAACTTGGTGGTGGTAGTTTGATGGGCTGGAGCTGATTTGCTGCTTCAGGATCTGGATAACTTAATTGTTGTAATTAATGGGGCTATGGATCTCGTGTACTATCAGAAAGTCCTAAAGGTCGGTGTCTTCAGTTCATGGCATTAATCTCAAGTGTTGTTGGGTGATGCAGCAATGCCTTGACCTGTTATCCCAGATCAAGTTTACTTCTGAAAGACTCATTTAAAAAAAAAGGCTTTGTAGTGGCCTAGTCAAAGTCCTGACTTAAATGCAATTAATGTCGTATGGCATGAGGTTGGCCAATCCAATCTAAAAGCACCCAGTGTGGAGTGATGAAGTGAGCTTGATGGCAACAGCAGTTATTTGGTTTCAGGGGAAGTTGCTTTTTCAGATCTGGATGGTTTTTCCCTTCCAGATCATAATTTGAAAGCTGCATTTCTTTAAAATAAAATTGATTTGAATAGAAAAAAATGGGGAAACCAGCACTGTATTCACACCATAAAATGAAATGGAAAAAACAAAATTCTTTCAGATTTAGAAGTGAGTGTGTAGAATCACATTTCAGCACCGACGAAACAACTCTTTCACTCAAAGAGAAAAAAATGTCTGCTTTTAATTCTTGATATAGCTCATAGCGGCCAAGTGCAAATAAGAGAAAACCGAATTAAAACTGCACAAACTCAGTCTTCTTTATGTGTCCTCCTTTTTGCTCTGTTGCAGCATGTAGATGATGGAGTGCCATCAAAACCTTTTGTACGAGTAGAATGAACGCGCACGCTCTTCTTTTAACTCCCAAACACCAGTCCCTCGACTAATTAGCAGGCAGGGAGGGAGGGAAGGTAAAGCAATGTTGTATGAAAAGAAAAGAGAAGAAAGGAAAAAAAAACCTCTGTCTTTCATTTGGTATGGTAATATTTTCAGCTCACATAGTCACCGTGACTATGAGAACAAGCAGTTGAGGGACAGCGGAGACAGGAGGGGGTGAGGAAGAGGAGAGATGGAAAGATGGGAAAGATGTACAGAATGACTTGTTTTTCTGAAAGAAGTGGGTTAGAAAAAAGGATAAAGTCTACAAATATGGGAATGGACTTGAATAGGAAAGCTATTTTGCTTCTGGACTCTACTATGTTTGGCACATTAATCAGTGAGCATAGGGACAATTTTTTTTAATTTAAAGGTGAAAAGAAGCATCAGTGACGTGTGAAACGTATCAGAAAAGAGACCCACAGCCAGGAAAATAGACGTACATGCGAAAGTGAAAAAAAAACATGGTGAAACTCACAAGACTGTCTGTTATTGAAGGTATGCCAGAAGATGGACCTCATCCAAACATTATGTCACATAGAAGAGCAGAAAACATGACAGAGCAAACATGAACATGCAGGCAGTTCTGAATTATGTTTGTACTCTTAAGGATGTTGGTCTTTATTTATTTATTTCCGTTTCTGTGTTTTATTTTTTGTCAAAATGTTATCAATTTTGAGTCATCTGCTTCTTCACACCACAAGATGTATTCAAACATGTTTTTTTCTATGACAAAGTTCTACATTTTTGACCAGTGACAGATAACCTCTTCATCATGCTGTTTTCACAGCATGATGAAAACAGCATCATGCTTTGATGCTGAAGCAACCATACAGATTTGAAGGCTAAATGACTGGATGAGAGAATCTCCAAACTTGCAGCTATCGTGTTTGCCAGTCTACAGTGGTCAGTATCTATCAGTAACGGCATTGAAGCAGTGACAGGATCATATGCAAACAAGGCTTATTGATGCAAACATAGAAGCTTCACATGATCCTCACTGTGAAGCATGGTGGTGGCAGCATAGGGTTGTGGGGATGCTTGTTGGCAGTGGACCCTGCAAGGTTTAGAAATGCAGGAGGTAAAAGTAATGCAGCAAAATATACAGAAATCCTGGAGGACAATTGTTTTTCCATCTGCAAGACAACTAACCTTTCATTCAGTCGGTGACCCGAAACATCCAACTAAAACCGCACAGAAATGGTTTGAACAACATGGCGGATGTTCTGATGTTTTGTTGAATGCATTTTCATGAGATTAAGCTTGCTAAGTTATGTACTTGTTCAATGTACTGGCATAACTTCAACCAGATGATGTAAAAAAAAATGTTGCTGATTTTATTTATCTTATTGTTTCATTGTATTTGTCATTGTCTGTTTATCCTCAAAAACATACAAATACATTTATTTAACTTACAGTCATGCTGTACTCTTGTTTCCCTTTTTTTTTTTTTTTTTTTACATTAATTCTTACAATTTTTTCTACTTCCTTTCCCCCCTCTCTAAAACACAAATTGTACCACCTTCCTCCAGTCATCATCAACCCTCTCCCTCCTCCTTTCACCCCCTCGTCTGTGTGTCATACATAATAGGCCCTATGCAGGTCTGCATGTGTCACACATGGGAAGAACTCCTGTGTTTTTTAATACATTTTTAATCCTGCCATTTGATGCCCCCCTTGTCCACCATAATTTGTACTGACTGCTGAACAAAATCAAAGGACTTGTACTTGCAGCTTGCCTGTGCTGTTTTCTGCTATAAAAAAATGCATTTCTACATCACTTTCCCCCCTTTTTCTCCCTCGCCTCCACACACACCTTGGTATGTTTATTTTGACATGAAAGTGTGACTGTGTAAAAGCGGTAGCTGTTGCAAGTCTATCCTCATTAGATGTCAGGTCCCTTTGCTGTTGGGGTGTGTGGGCGTGCGTGTGCGTGTGTGTGTGTGTGTGCGTTCATGATAATATGGTGAATAGCTTTGTGTTTTCTACTGAGACACATTGTGCTTTTTAGATTAAAATTTACAGTGCTCATTGATTTTTTTTTTTTATTATTATTGTTTTATTTCATTGCTTAACATTTCCCCTGTTCCCTAATAAATTCCCCACCCACTAGCCTGTTTACGTAGACCCTGGGGGTGTTCAGAAGAATGGTTCAACAAACTCTGAGTCTATGTTCTCAGAGTCTATTTGCTTTAAGAGGGGAACCTGAGTTTTTCTTTGTCATTATTTCTTCACTTTTTATAAAGCAGTGAAATATTTAACAGAATTTGCTAGTTCTTGGTCTCACTTCTCACTTTATTAGTAGTTTGAACTCCTCCATCCTTGAGATGACGATATGGTCTATAGTGTCTTTAAATCCAATAATACAATATTACAGGAATCCGCTATAAAATGTATTGCTTTGAGATGTTGTAATCGTATTTAAAATGAGGTAGCAATTTTTGTGTTTTTAGATCAGCTCAGTTATTCCTCAAGTAAAAGATATTTTGCCTCAACAGTGTCTAGATTGTCATCAGTATTCATTTGTAAGACCTAGAAACTCTGACCCCAGCTTATTTGAGTAAGAATAAAAATATTATTTGCCAATTAACTAATTTGTTATTTCATTCACTCAATCATTTAACATGTGTAATGTAACTACTGAGACTTTTGCAATTTGGAAATTGAGAGGTGACACTGGTTTTCTTTACATTACTTAAACCTGTTTTTTTTTGTTTTATTTTGTTTTTCAGTGTGAACATTGTGCGCCACTCTACAATGACAAACCCTTCAGGTCAGGTGATCAGCTCCAGCCTATGAACTGCCGACTTTGTCAGTGTTATGGCCACGCCGTCTCTTGTCATTATGACGCCATAGCTGATGAGCATCCAGACGAGCACTATCGGGGCGGAGGGGGAGTTTGTGACCACTGCATGCACAACACCTCAGGTGCTCTCTTGTAGGCAAACGTTACTGATAGACTGAAAAACGTAGCACTGAGCTATGAGCCGCTGGCCGATCACTATATAATCTAGTAAATGTTTACATAATTAATTCATTTTGTTTTGTCATAAGAAACAATAAAGAACAATAATATTCACCCAACCCGTTTATATTTGTAGCTATAAAGAACAAAGTGTAGGTGCATCATATAATTAGCAACACTTCTATGATAGACGTGTGGTTTGTTTACATTAGCATTTTCCAAAAAGAAAATTACTAATTAAAATAAAGTCTTTAAACATAAAAACAGTAAATAATATGAATTTCCATGCTTATATCTGCAAGGTGCCATGATCAACTTTCCTCCCTTTCTTGACCACCACCAGCTTATAGGCAGTTAATAGTTGTGTGTTGCACTAGTCATCTGCTGTTTGAATACAGCTTAACCTTTAACATCATCATCATCAACATCTTGTTCAGGAGATCTATTAACTTTTCTACTTTATACACTTTGTCCCTCTTCAAATAAGGAAAGAACTGTGAGCGCTGTGTAGGTGGATTCTTCAGGCTGCAGGACTCTGATCCAACCTCAGCTCGCGTGTGTCAGCCCTGCGACTGCAATGCTGCTGGAACCGTCGAAGGTGACACTGAGTGTGCCCAGGTAAACACTGACACATGCTGAACTTCAAAGTAGTGCTATGGCAACTTGTTGATTTGGGAGATTTTAAAATTGAACGGCTGACCACATTTTCTTCTTCTTATCTCTGTATCTTTCACGGTGTCTCATGTAAAGATTGGAGGACAGTGTAACTGCAAGGCTGCAGTAACAGGCCGTCAGTGCGCTCACTGTTTGCCTGGTTGGTATGGTCTCAATGCCACAAATCCAACCGGCTGCACATCCTGCAACTGTAGTGACCAAGGCACCGTGATCACCTCAACAGGAGCAGTTTCCATTTGCAACCAGCACACAGGGCAGTGTCAGTGTAAACCTCATGTCACAGGTAAATATGTGGAAAATCCTGCAAAAGACTGTATTTGTGTATCAAAGAAGACTCAACACAGATGAAGAGAACTTCAGGATAGGTCTGCAGTAAGTCATTTTAGGAATCTGAGTTGAGATAAATGAAATTCAATTGTGAAAATCAAAACAAACTTTTGTATTATACCACTTTTGTTAGCATACCTTATGCTAACAAAAGTATGTTAATTAAAAGGGAACCATTCAGCTTTTTTGGGGTGAGAACTGTGGCCTCAGACTTAATGGAACTGACTCTCATCCCAGCTTCTCACTCAGCTGTGATCAGCTGCAGTGGATTATGAGGGGGATGAACTGAAGAAACCTTCAGACCTACATCCTTTGTGAAAACGGAAGTTGAGTCCTCAAAGTTCTTGAATAAGACAACCTACAGTGCTCCACTACTCCTTGAGACCCAATCCATGAGCACCACAAATAGGATAGGTGACGAAGTTTTAAACAATTTTAAATCTTCAGTTGATTTCAGCATGCACTGGAAGCAAGGTGGACTTTGTGCACAGCTCTTGCTTTTAAGTCACTCAGCCATGATTCAATATGCAAGCTGCATTTTTCAAATTAAAATATTTGTAAATACTGTATTAGTTTTCTTCCACTTCAGTTATTGACTACTTTGAGTCGTTCCGTCTCATACAATTTGCCTATAAAACACAAAATGACTACATTAAAGTTTGTTGATGTAATATGACACAAAGCTAACTAACATATCAATGCATTTCCTTAATAAATTTGAACAGTAACATTTTTAGTGCCTAATGGGGTTTGATGCTTGCCACAAAGCAATAGTAAATTTCCTTTCTACTCTTTTTAATTGTCCAACAAGTTTGCCCTAATTAATCCATATGGGTTTCATTGAAGTGCTCGCAAGCAAAAATCTGTACACTGGGTGCACATTATAAAAGAAGCATGAGTATATACACACTGAACACACACATCCCTGAGTGTCGTGGCAGCCAAAATAAACAAGCTTTTCTGCTAGTGGTGCTTCTAGCCGTTGTGCAGCTATTCCTGATAAATGGTTTCGCTCCTATCCCCTGTGTGTCTTTGAAGACCAGGCTTGTATGAAATGCAAAACTGGCCAGCTCTTCTCAACTCACCGCATCATGCTTATTGCTAAGCCTTGCTACCAAGGGCCCATGTTGTGCACATGAGTGTGTGCATGTGCAGCATTGGTGTGTTTTTCTAAGAGATGGATGTGACCATGTGTTGAAGTTCATTTATTTCTCCCTAACCCTTTGTTGTATGTTGTGGGAGTGTTTGTAAACAAAAATGTCTGGTGTTTGTGTCAGTGCATGCACATGTATGTGCACGTATGCCATCAAGGACTTAGCTGGTATTTAATTCTCTAATTCAGTGCCAAGTTGATTAAAACAAACTGCAGCAGCTTCTTGTATTTCTTCACACTTCTTCTTACAAGACCCATTTTTTTCTGTCCTTGTTTGTTTGGTTGCTCCCACAGGTATTTTTCAGAAATGAGATTTGATTATGGCAATTTATTACCGCCAAGCTGATACTTTGTGTAGAGCAATGGCAGGCTCGCTTCTGAAGGATGGGATTGAAATGTGTGCACACAGACGCAGATACACACAGAAAACTGTACGCTCATAACAAGGTGCCAGAGTGCAGTGTGTTCATAATAGTGTTTGAAATGGTGATGCATGAGCCTGTTAACCAGCTGGCTCCTGATAAAAAGCTTGGACATGTTACTGAAAACGCACATATGCAAACACACACACACGCATTCACAGGGGCATCTTGAGGCAAAATACATAGCTTTGTTCTGATCTAATATCATTTACCTCTTCCTAAATTTTTACCGTTTATTTTTTGTTGACCATTCGTCCTTTAGGTTATTACCTCAAAAGTTTATTTCAATATATAAAGTCCATTTTCCAAAAAAGCAGATTGGCAGGTTATGTTTTTTTAATTACTTAAAAATAAAAGGAATTGTAATGGAAATGCTGGTAATAGTTTAATAATTGTGTCTAGTTAACGAGTTCCACTCATTGGGCTTTGATTTAATTTTTAATTACTAAACAAGGTATCATTGCGTTATTAAGCCTCAGTCTGCTCATCACATAATAAACTATGCTGAGCGTTTGGATGTCACAAAACGCTTTCAGTAAATTTACGTATATTTTTACTGTACTATTAATTATGACCCATGAAGAAAAAACATCCATATCTATAAAATCATTAAGGTGGACGGGTCAGGAGAAACACAAGTGTTGGACATATGCGCTAACACAGACGTACTGGTATGTTTCCATTAATCTCTGTGTGCACCCACACATTCATAGCCACCCACATATGAACACGTGCTCCCTCATAAACGACTGTGGTGACTGCATTGCCCCCAGGCATCCATTTAGGGACAGATTGCCTGTCATAGAATACGTATGGCATATTCAAATAAGCCCTGCACACACTCACGCTGCATATCATAGTTTAACTGGCCTTAAAGCTTCACACTGCTTTCGTGGCTATCAAACCTCTTTTGGCATGAAATTGATTTTTACTGCTGTTTGATGATTAAATATAAATAAGAGAAGCACAGAGAGTTAAGAAATAATACGAGTTTATTTCTTAATTAATTGCCCATACCAATGAAAAGAAAATTTTCTTTAACGTAAAATAGTTTCTGTTCTTACCCTTTAAAACAGGATGAAGTTATTAAGTGTTTGGGAGGTGAAGCTAATGCATGTCTTAGTGTTGGTATTGAAATAACTTTGTTTTTATATATCATTATTGTACCTCCTTTTCCCTTTTTTCTTCCTCTATTCTTTTCTTGTACAAGCGTTTAAATTATTTATTTATTTATTTATTGCTCGGTAAAATTAAGTGTTTTGGCCTGAGGTGAGTGATCCATCATGAGCAGAGGGCCTGGCCCTAATGATGGCAGTTTTATTCACTCACCCACCATTTCTCTTGCTCTCTGAATCACACACACACACATCTGCACAAAGAGAAGGGCTCTTCAATAATCGGTAAATGGACAAAAACAGAAGCTTGTTTTTTTTTTATTCTTTCTAAAGCTCACTTCTTCTTCTCATATTCAGGTCTGTCATGTGACCGCTGTGAGTTTGGATACTGGAACCTTTCCCACCCAGATGGCTGCATCCCATGTGACTGTGACCCCTTGGGTTCCCTCAGTTCATTTTGTGAGCCCAGTGGGGGGCAGTGCGAGTGTAAGCCTGGGGTGGGAGGCCAACGATGCGACTCATGCGGCAGGGGCCTGTATGGCTTAAGACTGAATGGATCCTGTGCCCCCTGCAACTGCTCGCGTGACGGGACGGTGCCTGGGAGGAACTGTGATCCGTACACGGGCCAGTGTGTGTGTAAGGTGTGTGCAGATGGATCGCAGTATATTAGAATAAAAATTTTAAAAATATATTTATTGTTGCAAGTTCAAAATGTAAAGACTTACTATAATAGATCTGATCCATCCAGAGGCATGTGTCTCAAATGTTTATTCCTTACTCCTATTGAAAGTTAAAAGGGGTAGCATTTCATTTTGACAATGAAAATGCAAAATTTACTTTCTCCTAAAAGTGGAATACTACCTAAGATGAATAAAAAAGGATTATGTCAGCTGTATTCATGAAAAGTCATCAGCCTCTGGTTCTGTTGATATTGATACCACGGTCATCCTACATTGGTACTTCTGGCACATTAAGCTGGTGCAACAGTAGAATATTAGCATCTCCATAAAGCTTAACAGCAGGGGAGCATGAAGTGCTGTAATATTTCTCTGCAAAAGGCTTTACTTAACCTCAGCAGAAGACAAGGCCCCTCAAATCATCACTGTTGCAAACTTCACACTGAATCTTCGACAGCTTGGATTTCATGCCTCTCTGCTCTTCCTCAGGTCTCTGGGACATTGATTTAAAAGTTCAACAAAGAAATGTAACTATGAACCACTAAACAACAGTCCAGTGCTTATCACAACAAAGTGTCCTGAATGTGGCAGCTCTTGAAGCACTGGTTTCTGCCACAGCCCTCACCTCGTGAATCTCCCTTAAACTCTTAAGTGAGATTTGCTTTCGAATCTTTCAGGGCTGTGCTTAAATCTGTTGCTTTTATTATTTTTTTGCTCCACAGTTTTTCCTTCCACTCAATGTTCTCTTGGTGTCCTTGGAAAGAGCACGATGTAACCCTCATTGTGGAGGTTAGACAAGCAGGCTTCTTCATCGTTGTGTAACATCTTAACATAACTTTGTGTATTTAAAATTCCTAGTGTGTTTTGATCTTGTGGTCAAATTTTTGGAGAAACAGAATCTTTGGGTTCCATCAGCTATAAAATTTAAAATTTTCAGAAAAATACTGAAATATATCAGTCTCTGATGAATCTCTGTAATGTATGAGTTTCTCATTTCGAACTGAAGTACGGGAAAAAAAAAAACTTATATTCTAACCTGATGAGGTGCACCTATTTTTTTTATATACTTGTTTTCCTATTGCACACTTTTATGTGACACACTGACAGCCTTGAATAATGTATTGCACAAAGAACATGATTCTACACTCCTTGAAAGGATGATCTTCACCTCCGAATGGCACTTGCTTGGGAACAAATAGTTTTATCCATTTTCAAAGAGAATATTTTTATTTCCAATGACTTCTTGGGTTTGGATTCTAATCACTCATACTACATGAAAAGCTGCATATGTAAGATTCATTGTTTATGATTTACAAAGAAAACAAGGACAAACATTCTTATACATAACTCTGGCCAAATGTAAGTTTAAAACTGTGACAACAAATTTGAAGCAATAAATCAGAGTAAAGGAAAGGTAATGCACCAAAATGCATTAAATTTCCACATTTATGATCAGTATTATTTGATCTTCATGTCATTTTTTTTCCCCCAACATTGCTTTTGTAGGAACATGTAGAGGGCCATCATTGTGATGCATGCCGTCATGGTTACCACACCCTGGAGCAGCGCAACAGCCTGGGCTGCCTGCCGTGTGTGTGTGACAGTAGTGGAACTGTGCCAGAGGGTGTGTGTGATAAGAGGACCGGACAATGCCCCTGCAAAGAAGGAGTGGAGGGTGCCCACTGTACCAGCTGCGTTCAAAACTACTATAACAGAAGTTTAGACCTTGACAGTAAGAAAATGATTCTGTCCAACTTTTATCATTCAAAATGCTTTAGTAGTTTTTTTTTTTTTATTATTATTATGGAGGTTTCTGGTTGCTATATAAGTCTTTACCAGTCAAATAACATGGCTTGTTTTTATCTTTGTCAGAAGGTTTGTCTCAGGGCTGTGTGCCATGTATCTGTGACCCCAGGGGAACAGTGACAGGGTCAACCTGTGACAGCGCCACAGGGCAATGTGTTTGTGTCCCATCACGACATGGAAAGGACTGCAGTAGCTGCCAACCTGGTAAGTTAAAATAACTGACTGACAGATGATAAATGAGTTAAGAAAAAGAAAAAAAATACATAACTCCTATCAGGTTATGGTTTTGTTATGAAAGAGTTAAATTTCTGTGTCAGAAATTAAGAACAAGAAATGTTCCAGGTGTTGGGTTTCTGTTTGAAACGTGTGTGGACATAGGCATTTTCACATTTTTGTGCATTTTTTGTTCTGCCTTTTGTAAGATTTTTATGAGCACAGCTGTACCTACTTTTGTTCTTTTAATTGTTTTGAGTGACAAAAGCAACAAAACGATTGTGATGGCGGACGTTTTGAGACAATTTCTAAAGATGTTCACATTGAATGCAGTCAGTGTTGTATGTCTACATTTATATTTTAATTATGTTCTCTCATAATGTGTTCACTTTAATATCTTTGGACAGTAATATTTAAATAGTTCTGTTGTTGCAGTGCCAGCTTATGGTCCACATTTAATAGTTAACACCTGCCTAAGTGGCTAACAGAATATTTAATGTATTTATCAGCTCACAGGCATTGAGAAAAATTATCTCTATTGATTTATGCTTTGAAATGTGGAGTGCCTAATGTAACCTCAGGCACTTTTATTGGTTCTGTGTTAAATTTTATTACAGATAAATGGCAAACAACACATTTTATTAACTATGACTAAAAGCATAAATGGTTGCTTCAAATTGTATTAAGCTGCATTCAAAATCATTTACCCTCTCTATATATATAAATGATTAGATATATAATCATTTATATATATACATATATATATATATATACAATTTGCTATCATTCATCAAAATACTGCACTGCATGTTTGACTGCAAACATGCAGTTCATCAATTTATTTATCTTTTTTTTTTTCATTATTTCTGTCCAGGCTTCTACCTCACTCCAGATCACAGTGTGTGTTTGGAGTGTGACTGCCATCCTATGGGAGCAATGCAGCTTAGTTGTGAGAACCAGAATGGACAGTGTATCTGTGCTCATCGCTCAGTGGGAGGAAGACGTTGTGACCAATGTCGTGAGACGTTCTTTGGATTTAACCCTGGTCTGGGAAGGTAGGTTTAACAGAATCCCTCTCACATTTTAAGAAACAAAGAGAAATGTAAATTGTTTATCTATTAAGGTTTTCATCTTCACTGGTGGCCTTTATTCAGTAGTAGTTGAACAAAGGCTACTTTATTATGGTGAACCTTCTCTACCACTGAGCTACCTGATGCCGCATAAGTTGTATATCTTAGAAAGTATTTTTTCCCCAGTTATTTTTATCTGCATTAAAGAAACTCATGGATTTATGTAGCTATTCATAGAGTGCCTCCAGGTGCAGTCCCTATATGGAGAGCTGGTAGAAAGGTGAGCAGACAGATGACTTACATGAGTTAAGAACTGCTTTGACCTTTGCTGCTCATGTTGCTACCTGCAGGCCATCTCACATGTTCACACAGCTTAAAACACTCATCCACAAATAACTGTTCACTTTAGACAGAGTATTAAACTCGTCCATACACACACACTCAACAAGGTGTCATAGTAGATGGATTGACCACAAACTGTTTGACCAGTTGTCCACTCTGTGTGTGTACATTGGTATATTGATGTGTATTTTAGCTGACCTTGTCTGATAGCTTTAGTTTCTGGTGTGGCTTAATTAGAGATGACATCAGGCTGTGGCTGAGATCTCAGCTGTGAAGAAGGATGGAGATGGTTTAGAATAAGACATGCTTCAGATTTAATTGACGATTTCTTTTAAACCTGGAAAACCATTTTTTCCACTACAAAAAAAAGCTATTTTAATGAAACATTTCACCACTTCAGCTTTGTGGATTATTATGCACAACTTTTTGCTAACCCCTGTAAGTTTGAGTGTTTATACTTTTGCAAGACAGTTTGTTGAAAATTCTGTATAAAGAACAATATTATAAGAAGTTTAAAAGAATTATAACACATTATTCTTCCTAGAATAATGACCAAAGTCATTCTTTGCCAAAGCTGATTTTTTTTCTTTTACCTCATCTTTTGGCAATAAAGAGGGAGTGATATTTTTTGCAAAAAATGGCTTAGGCCATTACTACTACTAGGAAGGTGACAATATTCAATTTATTCTATGTATACCCTAAATTTCATGTTGAAATGTGATTTAATGTGCATTAATGGTTCTCCCTAATGGCATGAAAAAACATAAAAACACAAACACTCCACTTTTAGGCTCATTGATAAAAGGAAGACAGGGTGCAATGTTGGTGTTTCTCCTTGGAAAAGGGAGTGAAGGTCGAGTCACTGTGGCACTTTCTGTATCAGCATGTGTATCCGTGTTGGTGCACCAGTTGGCAGGACAAATTTGCGCCTCTTTACGAGGCTGTGGCTTTTCACACAGCAATAAAGAAGGTGCATTGGTGTGTGTGTGTGTGTGTGAGAGAGAGAGAGACGTATAATATGTGAGTACAGTATGCAGCGAATAAAAACACACATCAAAAATGTTTGTGTGTAGGTGACAGTAGCATGGTTTATACCGATTCAGTTTGCCAGACTGGTGTGCTAAATGTTCTCCAACACACATACTGCACCACATGTTGGTGTGTGTTTATAAAGGTGTAAGGTGGGTGGCCGTATGCTCACCCACTGTCCTGGCCCTGCGGGGGTAACACCAAACCAGTGACCTAGACACAGACGCCGTCAGACAAATACATGCAGTCACACAAATGGACACACACTTTGGCGGCTCTGATGGGGTATGAAGTTAATATCACAGCTATGGGGTGGGATAGATGGTGGTTAGGGTTTCCCTCACAGTGTTAAGGAGATGACCCGGCACTTCTCACTCTCAAGCACACACAGTAATCTTTAAACATTTACACATTCTTGGAGACATATTTAATAATGTATTTACTTTTCGTTTTTGGCTCCAGCACTCTTCCACACTACTCCCACAGCCTCTATAGAGGGGCTGTATTAGAACCCTGCAGTAATTAATCTTGAGTCCTACAAACATCACACAATGTTTAGATTCATAAGTCAAAATTGTAATTCGGTTTAGGCTACTTATTTAACACCAAAAGTAAAGTATCTTAAAAGAAAAGATACTTTAAAGACCCAGACTGAGAGACCATTTAGATGTTCAAAAAACCTTTGCAGGTGTTTTGAGTTTATTAGCTGATTAGGATATGACACCATGAGTTTCCTGGATTTAACTTTTTCCCAATATTCTAATATTCTGAGACACTAGCTTTTGGCTTTTCATTATCTGCAAGCCATAATTGTCAACATTATCATAAATAAAGCAAGCACTGGTGACAGTGGAAAGAAACAGCACAACAGTTACGTGTCGTTCATGTAATTGTGAACACACTTGATTGATTTGGAGGTTGTAAACATTTTTTGCACAATTCCCATTCTATGGTTGTGCATGAGTGAGGTCGTTTGGATGTGCGGAAAAGCTTAACTTTTCCTAAGGATTTGGGTGTGGAGTGTTTTGGGAGAAAAAAGTTTTGTGTAAGCAATGTGGTGTGTCAAAGACAACTTAGATGGTTTTAGGTTTTTGTTCATTAAGAAACCTTCCTTAACCTCATTAAAGTCTGAGAAGAGTTCACTCAGGCAGAAGGAACTGTTATCCTCAACAGAACAACATATGAGCCATTAAAGTTCACTAATTCCTTTTTGCATGGGAGATATTTCCTCACACTACTGCTTCCCATTTTTTTTCATAAATAGATGCCAGCCTTGTGCATGTGATCCAGAGGGCAGTGTCAATAGTTCATGTGATCCAGACACAGGAGTGTGTGTGTGTAAGCTGCTGGTAACTGGAGACAAGTGTGATTCTTGCCAGCCTGGAGCAAGTCATTTTGATCCTGAGAACCCTTTTGGATGCAGCAAATGTGGGTACCATCAGTTTTTATTTTTGATTAATACAGTTCACCAGTTTTTGGAATTAATAAAATGATTCAAATCCTGTTTGTTTCTCTGGTTCCTTCTAATTTTGTTTTTTGTACAGCTCCTTCACAGCAGCCTGCACCAATTGGCTCAGTTCTTAGTTATTCTTCAATCCATCTTTCCTGGCATCCACCTGATTCCCCAAATTCACATAGACTCAGCTACACCCTCATGAGGGATGGACAGCCAGTTCACACCATCCAGAGTCATTTTCCTTTCAGTATGTACCAACACAGCTTTTCGAAGGTTTTATTTTCCCTAATTTTATTTGCATGGCATAAATACTGCTGTATTGTGTATTCTGACTTGATTTAATTTTCTTTTGTTAAGGCCTTGAATCCTTTGTGGATGTTGGTTTGTTTCCCTTTACCAACTACTCCTATTGGCTCATAACAGCGAATGTAGCAGGTGAGACAACAAGTGCTTCAGCCTCGTACCAGACTTTAGGGGCTCCACCTTCTGGGGAGGAGCTTCATTTAAACCTCCTTGGACGACCAGGCCCAACCAGTGCAAGCTTTAACTGGAGCATACCAAGAAATGATACAGGTCCAGTCGAAAGGTAATGACTGAGTATTTAAAGAAAGAGCACTTTAAATGGATGCTTTCCAGCTTTTCTTGTTGCAGCCTGTGTGATGTTTTGGACTTCAAGTTCAAATGACATTTGAAGGATTAGGATAGATTTTGAAGTTTTGTAGTGAACAGAGGTGGGGAGTAATTAGTAGGAAAAAAGGAAATGAGGCAAATGAGACTGAAAAATATTGAACAAAAATGTGCTCATATTGTGAAGTTACTGTCTACATGTTTACTTGGTGTCTGTGCAGTTTAAATATTCTGCATATTTGCTTAGCTGCCCATTTGGCCACCATTGCACTTGAATTTAACAGAATACCACCATATAATAATACAACTAAATGCAAAACCTGATTATATCTTCTTTAATTGTGCTTTTTAGGTTTGTGGTATCATCAGTGGAGTCATCTGATAAAGCAGAGCCAGTTATTCACTACATTGGTTTATCTACAGAGGCTGTGGCCAGCGGTTTAAAGGCCTTCACACAGTACTCTGTAACACTGGAGGTAGGTATGCCCAGAAACCATGTGCAATTTTTTTACTTATTTAAATTTGGCCATAACTTGAGCATTGTTTCTCCTAAACAATTAAAATAAGGTTATGTTCTAATCTCTAGGCCTGCTCTTCCGGGGGCTGCACCTCTAGCCCTCCACTGTATTTTCTGACAGCCGCTGCACCACCACAAAACCAGTCTGCTCCCAACATCGCTGCTACTGGACCTCATACACTGCATGCTTCTTGGGTGCCTCCAAGTCAGCCCAATGGTATACTTCCATGCGCATACACTCCGTCTTTCTGTGCTTGTATTGAGTTCCATTATTTATTTCTACATAGTACAGAACAACCCCAAACATTGTCTGTCTGCGTGAACAACTGTAAAAAAAAAAAAAAAAAAAAAACCTACATATAAGCGTGTAATTTCAGGAAACACAAACACTCAACCAATAGTAGGGATGTTTGCATTCTTCGTTCACACTGAATAGGAACAACATACCAGTGCACGCCAACACATAAAATCCCACACACTCTCAACACACACACTGAACTGAGAGTGTTTTTGGTAAATCCAGAGAGCTTTGTAGTAGCTCTACGGCTCAGTGTCAAACAAAGCTGTAAAACCTGAGTTTCTCCCTGTTTTCATCTCTTGTCTTTTTGTTCTTATTGATCATATCCCTCCCAACTGTGCTCTGAACTCACATTAGTTGTTGTTTTTCTTGTTGCACCTTTTTCTATTATTGGTTTAAAGACAAGTCATCTCTCTTTTATTTCTCTGAGCCAAACCCAGTACTATTGTCTTTGCCAACCTTGAAATTTTACTCGTTAAGATGGAGAAGAATAAAAGTAACTTTAAAAAATTTTTTTTATCATTCAAGAATCTTATGTATCTTCAAAAATTAGTGGATGGTGATGGACATGAAGGATCTCTTTTTAGCAGTCAGTTTTGTAATGAAGTATCCTCTGACTGAAGATTGTTGCTGTATGACTGTCTTGTTACTGTCCAGGCAGCATAGAAACTAAGATCTTAATTTTTGGAACCATGTCATCATTATTACTAATGTTTCATATACTGATTTGATTTTCCTTTTTTCCTGGCACAGGTATTATCACCAAGTATGAGCTCTTTCTCCGTGGACCACTGGAGTCAAAGAACGTATCAGCATTTACCTCTGAGACAAGAGTTTTCTCCAGCTCTGGTTGGCTGGATCCAAGCGTCCTTCCAGAACAAAATCCACCCAAAAAGTCTACACTGTCCCCTCCTGAAAGTAGTACCATTATAGAGGATCTCCAGGCATTTTCAGCCTATGAAGTAAGAGTTGTAAGCGTCAACAGTGCTGGAAATGTCACATCAGAATGGACCACAGCACACACCTTGGAGGGAGGTTTGTATCCACTGCTGTAACTTTCTAATATTGGAGATCAATCGGCTCGCTTTCTCTGTGTAGATATAACAGAGCAAGACGTAAAATAGACATGAAACATAATGATTGATTTTCATGTAGTATACCGAATGGGTGGAAGGCAAATACATTTACAGTCTTTTATTCATTTGTTGTGAAGAAATCACGTTTCATAAATGGATTTTAAAAACCTCCTCATTACAACTGCCAAGAGTTTCTTTAACTCAGCAGGTAAAACTACCAGCTAACTGTTGGCTCAGTACTGATCTGAGTAATATTTTGGCATCAAGTTTGACC
This sequence comes from Girardinus metallicus, assembly GCA_903067095.1. NCBI lineage: Eukaryota > Metazoa > Chordata > Actinopteri > Cyprinodontiformes > Poeciliidae > Girardinus > Girardinus metallicus. The sequence goes on from CAEGAE010098212.1 coordinate 115,074, forward strand.
TTGTGATGACAGATGACTTTGTATAGACTCTACAAGTTGGAAATATGTCCAAGCAGAAGTTTCTCTCTTGACAGAAGAAGGTCACGAACACTTGCTGATTTGTGAGAAAGCAGTGTGAGAAAATATTCCTGGACCAGATAAGTTATAAATTCTCCAATGTGAGCCTCTTCTTTACACCACCTTAATGTAACAACTCAGAAAGAAGCCAGACCATGAGAAATTTCCACTAGATATACATCAGTAGGTGTAAACTATGGAGAAGTCATCTGCTTACAAAATGAAATAAGGTAATAGTTAAGAAATTCAACAAAAAGACAAAAAAAAAAAGGAAACAAGGGTAACTGTAAGATTGATTGAAAAAAAATGGAAAGGGAAATAAAAAGTGCATGTGGGGGAGGGGGAGCTCATTAAGGTATTTGAATTTCAAAGAGATGATATGGCTCATTAGGACTAAATGATTGCCTCCAACATCACTCTCAGCTGTGTGTCTGGATAACAAGCATATGATAACACGATTTTAGATGTGAAATGTGTGCCAGGGTTTTTGCACATACATATGCAGGGTGGATGGCAGAGATATGACAGTGGTTATGTTGACCATAAATCACATTTCATAGTATATTTCACAGTTTGATGCCATCAATGGTGAAATAAAGAATTTCCCTCTCTAATCTGTCGTGTAATTGTGGTTATCACAACCATAGAATTGCACAACACTCAAAACCACAGAGTTCACATAAGAATGATTTGTCCGCGTTATCTTTGCTAGAAATTTCTCAGGTTGTATAAATAATGAAATTACTGAATTTTCAGTTATAAAAAGGTAATGTGATGTCCTATTTAAACTAAAATAAAAAATATTGACAGAACAAAACATACAGCTCTAGAAAAAATTAAGAGCCCACTGCACTGAACCCCATTGAAAACCTGGTTATTCTCCCAAATATTAATATTTCTGAACTCTTCCTGAGTTAAAACATTCGCATTGTTGTTTCTAAATTAACTTGTTTTCTTTGCATTATTTGAGGTCTGAAAGCTCTGCATCTTTTTCCTTATTTTGACCATTTCTCTTTTTCTGCAAATAAATGCTAAATTTTTGCTTGGATTTTCGGAGATGTGTCAGTAGTTCATAGAATAAAAGAACAATGTTCATTTCACTCAAACATATAAGTATAAAGAGTAAAATCAGAGAAAGTGATACTTTTAAGTAATCCTTTAAGTTTTTTTTTCAGAGCTAAGATAGAGAATATGAGATGTTTGGTTTGTGTTTTTCTTCGTCCTGCTACTTTGCTGCAACTTGTGGTTGAAATGTTATTGTGTCCATTTTCAGCCCCTGAGTTTGTGGCTCCTCCAGATGTGTCTGCACTGTCATCCTCCACTCTCAACGTAACGTGGAACACTACTGAGGGCTACGGCATCATTGCGAGGGGACAAGTCACAGAGTACAGAGTCAACTTAGTAACTGAGCAAACCACCAACCCCTATGCTCCTCCAGTCATAAGTCAGGTGAGCTCTTCAATGAAAAATATTAGATATGATGGTTAAAACTTTTTTTAGCCCAAATGTAAAAAAATATATCTATGTTTTGAATGGTTATTCTCTTAGCTGTCATTATGTATGATCTTTTGATTCTAAATATTTATCTTGTTTTCAGGTCTTGCATAGGATGGAAGCATCATCACGGCCTGTTCACATTGTAGAAGGACTGAAGCCGTACCACATTTACAACTTCACGGTCACGCTGTGCACAAGAATGGGTTGTATTACGAGTCTGCCAAGCACGGGGAGGACTTTACCAGCAGGTACAGCAAAAAGATGCCTTGACACAAAATTATATTTTCTGATGCATACTTAAGGCTTCATTCCTTCTTACACTGACAAAGGAAAAGATGGGCTCTTAAAGGGGGTTATTATGTAAAATAAACTTTTTTTGAGCTTTATTTCATGTTACAATGTGATTCCCTCATAAAAAAAAAAAAACATAATTGGAGTTCTGCTTTGATTCTTTTTGTTCATGTTTGAGGAATCTCCTGTGGCAGCCATTTGGGGGTGCCTAAATGCTTGTTCTCACAAAGTGCTGCATATTTCCTCAAAACTCCTCCTTGGAGCTGCAGTCTCCAGTTGATGCTTCTGCCTCACAGAGCTAACCTCCCCCACTCAGCTCCTCCAGACTAGCGGCAGCAGCAATTAGAAAACATCTGGTGGAACTGCGAGTATGCTGAGTTTTTAGTACAAACTATTTCTCAGTCCAACGTTCCTAACAGTTGTTAACGGTATCATGAGAAACATTGTTGTGATGATGTTTTGAAGGTATAGAAGTGGAAAGAATAGGAGCCTCTTAAAGAGACAGAGGCCCAACTTCCAGGCATCAAATGACAAGTCAAATTTCTTTTATATCAGTAGTATGCTACTTTAAAAATATGATTTTTACATATTTGTTAATACTGTCACTATTTTGTGACAGTATAATATGAAACAGGTAATCTGTAAAAAGATTAAACTTCTCCACCTCCTCACACTTCAGATTGGTCAAAAACAACCAATCTGCCAACTGACTTGCAACTCTTTTAAATTTGATATCACCTATAACAGAGTTTTATTAGATCAGTATGCCACAGTTGATGTTTTTGGCTGAATCTACAACCGACTCCGTTTTTAAACATTCAGTATTGTCAGATATGTTAAGTAAATCCGATATCCAGCAGTAAACAATTCTTGTTTGCCGTCACTAGCGAATCACTTAAGGATGTGTTAACAGTCGGAGGAACTTTAAAGGCACATAATACCAGAGAATCTTGCCAACTTCATGCAGAATGAGCTTGACTGAGGTGCAAACAAAAACATAAATACATAGCAGCTCATAAAGTTAATATTGATATCGACAAAAGTATTTCATGTTATATAGTAATGATATCATGTAGTGTAACAAAGCTTCTTATCAGCACACTCAAGCACATTAGGAAGAGCAGTCAGTCATTGCATGCTTGAGTGGCGACAGCATTGGTCATGCTAACCAGAGGGGATATTATGGTGCCAGCAGTAAAAACAATTTACTGTTAATTACAAAGAGAAAAATGTGGCGTAGCACACACTTCCTGCTAGTCATGAATCAGACACACACAGAGTTAGAGAAACACACATACTTTGTCTCTGGTTCTTCTCTGTAGATTAATAGCCTGTACAGCATTTAAATGGTTCCAGAATCGACACAGACAGACGTAAGATTGTTTTTAGTAACTTCATTAGATTGTCCATCTATAATCTGCAACAATCCTCCATTTTTATTCAGTTCACATTTTAATTCTGTCTTTATTTGTCTTATTCACTGATAGCAAATAGCAGTATGAGAACTTGCCCCCACAACAGACATTTCCATCTGTTATCTTAGGATTTCTAAGCTTTATGGTTGTACTGTCTTTTAAACAAAGATAACAGTTTCAGGTAAACACACAATGGATGCAAAAATGATGAAAGGGAATACTTGCTCTGAGATTTCAACCTTTGAACACATGTTTAGAAGCTACACTGCAAATATTTCTGGGTTGCGCCAATAGTCATCCCTCATGTGTAGAGCAATGAAAGATGTCGTGCTTTGTAATTGGTCGGCTGTTTAAATGTATTTTTAATGGCTACATCTGTTGACACAGTGACAGTGTTTATTTCAAGTGATTTCCAAAGACTTCTCTTGACTGTAATACTGTACAATTCAATATGGCATATTGTACCCAGTTGACTCGTTCAATGTATTTTTAACAGCCACATCTGTTGCCACAGTTTTCTTTCATCTTACGCCAAAGATGTCCCTTGATTCCACTGTAAGAAATGATAATGACATGCTGTTCGGTAGAGTTTGCTTTCTTATTTGTTACTATGTCTTTTATCATAATAGTCAGTATACTATGTGCTTCTTGTCTGGGTGTTTGGGCATTGTTACGGCAGATGTCATGGTGCCTTACACCTTTTTATTTTAGCTATTTTAGCACTTAAATTAAAGCCAAATCAGTGTGAAATTTTATTAATTTATAAATTTTATTACTTGTATGAACGGTATTGGAATATGAAACATTAAGTTAGTGTCAAAATATAATATTCGGGTTTCTATATAAAACTGTAAGTTGCTGGAAAGTTTTGTAATTTTAGCATTGTGAGATCTCCTGAAACAAAATCTTGTTCTGGTGAGATTTATCCTCTCATTGAGTTGTGTGTCTGGTAAGACATACTCGAGCATGCTGCAGATGCACTGATAAATGTCCCTTACATAAGCCTGGACCATTAGAGTCAGCTACCATCTGCTGTAAGTGAGGAGACGACATCTGTGAAACCGCTGGAATTACACCGAAGCACACGACTAAATGTTTGAGCACACACGGTGGCGGACATAATGAGACAAGGAAGGAGATCTCCGTCGATGTGTGTTGATGCATTTGCCATGGTTTCGATGGCGTGTGTTTCCCTGCAAAGTTATTGATCACATTGTAAAGTAAGTGGCTAATCAGGGACTGATTGTGATGTTTTATGTATCCTACATCCATAACTGCTTGTTCTACAAGACATACACACAGAGAGACATACACACATACACGCTTACGTTGTAACACCACTCAACAGAACAGGAACTTTATTGATTTATGCATAATTGGCCTGAGGCCCTTCCTGAGAAAAGAAATATGCAAGGCAAGGGATCACAATGTCAATAAGTGGTGTACTTATGTGCATGGTGTAGCTGTCTGCTAAGAGGCATGGCAGCCACTGTAAAAACAGGAAACACTCCAACACGCCTGGACAATTGCTCCTGGGAGCCTTACCATGATTCAACTGGTTCATTACCATGTTGACAACTAAAATTAAGCTTTCAGGTGGACTGTTAGCTTACTGCAGGTGTCTTAGCGAACTCATGGGAAGACAAGTGAGTTTCATCAAAATGTTAGTGCCATATTACTGAGGAAAAGTTTATTGACCAACAAGGAAATATAATAGCATCATAAATGACTATACATATATATACATGTTGAGAAATTCAATAAGAAAAAGAGTACCTTACTATAATGGCTTAAGCATTGACATGATGCTTAAGCCATCATTTGTAAATATACTACAAATACAAACGCAAATATTTTATTTATGTTAGCTTACTGCAGCTAAGGTTTAATTTGATCAAATCTTTGAGCCACAAGATTGAGGGTTTCACAAAAATAATCCAGTAAGTGGCCTGTATTTTCTTATTTACCAAAACTGTAGAACATGAAGCTGAACTTCATGTTCTACTTAAGCACTATCGTCTAGTTTTTATTAATGTTGCGTAGAGTTTTTACCTTTATGAAAAGAAAAACTGCTCTCTACTGTTCTGAGCAAGTTGCCTGTTGCCACATCTGTATAGTCTATTGCCATAGCGCCATATCAATGGACTGGTTCGCTATTGGTTTGCAGTAATTTATAGCTGGATGTGCCTAGATGAGGTGTCTAAAACAAGCTATCCACTTCCCTTTTAAGTGCTCTATTACCACTCACACCAACGATGGTCCACATGTGTCACACAGAGCTAATTTACTCTCACCACAGGCCATTTAAACAATTACTGAACCGAACACTGAAACACAGTGATGGAATGACACCTAATGTACACACATCTATCCCACCTCTATACCACTCCATGACATGACATGTTTCTCTCTCCATTATTCTACCTCTCCCTATATCAGTCAGTCTGCAGCTGATTTATTTATGATACACGATAAAATTATGGCTTGTGTACTGCCTGCTATGTTTCAAAGGGACATTTAATTTAACATTTAAAGTGAAGGAGGAAAATTAAATGGATGCTTCATGCATGAAAACAGGATTTTTGTCAATGCTGGACTGTGTGAGGGAAATAAAATCCATTTAAATATCACGATTAATTAAGATAGAATGGCAAACATTTTTGGTTAACTACGACACCAAAGTTTCTCAGAATGTTTTTGAATTTAAATAAAATTTTGCTTAAAAATGCTGCTTCAGGGAGACAAACTCAATCATCTGAACAAAATGCCATGTGATTTCACATTATTATTTTTTTTTTTTACTTTTTATTTTCAATAACTTTCTTATGTAAACATGTACACATGTCCACCTTTGTCACATCTCATATTTCGCATCTTATTAACGCCTTTTTTACACATTTTAGACATTTAACCTATGATAAGTATACAGGCTGTCTAATCCGGGTCTGGCACAAGTCATCTGGGGACTATTGATGGAGGAAAAAAGCGAACATAAATACATTTTGATCTCACATTATTAATATACGTTTTGCATGATTTATCTTTTCTCCCACTTCTTTTTTCAGTGCCTACAGGATTGTCTTCACCTCGATTGCATCCTGTAAATGAAACCAGCATTCAGATAGACTGGGATCCTCCAGTTCAACTTAATGGACCTAGCCCACTTTATCAGGTAAAATAACTGGTTTACAGTTTAATTAAACATTATCAGATGCTTTATTTATTTGGTTATTTGCTGATAAGAAATGTAAATGAGTTTTTTCACCTCTTTGGTCTACAATAAGATTTTGTAAATAGTTCCTGCAGAGATTAATGACACACAGATTCTCATTAGATGTTGTTTCCTTGTGTGTTGTTAAGTTAGTGCACATATCCAGGGTTTCCAGAGAAAGTCTCAAATAACTTTAATGATAATCTGTTTATTGTAATGATAGACATTTATTGTTTTGAGTGATGCATTTCACACCCGAAGGCAGATCTGCTCTACATGCTTAGTAGAACCACACCTTTTAATGGTTGGATTTTGAGAGATTTTAATCCACTTGAAAATACACTGAAATGTTTCAGATCATCAAAAGTTTTATATCGGAGAAAGATAATCTGAGTAAATACAAAGAACAGTTTTCAAATCCTGATTTCATTTAGAAAAAGCTATTCCGACTAACCTGGCACGTGTGGAAAGTCAAGCACCCTCTAAGTCTACGAGTGAGAGCTTATTGGCAACAGCTGCCATCAATTGTTTTTCATAACTGACTGTCATTCTCATAAGTCAAATTTTGGCCCACATTTCTTTACAGAGTTGTCTTAATTCAACCTCATTCAATGTTTTTTGATCTGCTTCAGAAAGATTATAAGCAAACTGATTTGCTACATTTTCTGATAAAGAGCAGAATTCATGGTTCCATCAAGTTGTGCAGGTCTTTTTTTTTTAGTATTTTTTTCAGCAATGGTGGTCTCTTTTCAGCAATAGCTGGTCTAGAGGAAGAACAGTAAGACATGCATCCTGGGGCCAGGATTCAAACCAGGAACAACTGTGCTGAATACTGCAACTGCTCTACCACTGAGCTACTTGACCCCCAAAATGGTTCAGATTATTAAGTAGTAAAACAGACACAGGTCATCACAGTGTGACATTTCAGTAGGATGTTCTCCATCTGAGGTGTTTTTAGTTTTATGCCGGATATAATGGTGCTCAAGATTTTGGTTTCATGAGTCTGAACAAAATTTTTTCCCAAAAATCTTGGGAATGTTTTGGAGTTTTTTTTTTTTGTCAGTGTAAAACTTAATATCACATATTTTAGACAAATCACAATTCCTGTTGTGGGCACAATGGAATAACTAACAGTAACTAATATTTAAGTTTACAAAATACATTTTACGTAATATAGTGTATTAATACTCTTATTACTATATTTTTCTCTTTTACAGGTGGAGAGAACAGACATATCACTCTCTGACCCACAAGAACCAGTTATCAGAGGAACTAGATTTCCAGGGAATGGTTATTTCCAGTTTCCCAGTAATACTCTTCCCACCAATGCTGACTTTACAGGTAAGGAATTATGTCTAAATTATTTTTAATTTAAATCTTTAGTGAGATTTATTTTTAAACTATCCAGTCTTAAGAGATTTAGAAATCTTTGGGGTTTTTTAATTTGTTCTGACAAAATACAAATCCATCGATTGAACAAAAATAATGTCATTTTTCTGCACTGATTGTCCTCAATTTGTCCTGAGTTACCCTTTGTGTTTTTTGTCCGGTTTTAAGTCCTAATGATAAAAAATAAATAAATTATAGGGGGGTATAGAAATTTTTGAGGCTCCTATATTGTTTTAATGTTATTTCTTCATAAAAAACATACCTGGAGTGTTGCTTTGATTCTTTCATGCATGTTTGAATTTCCTGTGGCAGCCACTCAGAAGCGCTTGCTCTCACACTGCTCCACCTATTTACCCAAAGCTTCTCCTTGGAGCTGCAATTTCCAGCCGATCTTTTGCCCCACACTGCTCCACCAGACTAGTAGCAGCAGCAATTAGCAAACACCTGGTGGAACTGCAAGTCTGTCGAGCTTATCAAACAAACTACGTCTCAGTCCAACACTGCTTAGTACTGTTACTGGCATTATGAGAAGCTTTGTTGTGATATTGTGCTGAAAGCAGCATGTTGGAAAGAGCAGGTGCTTCTTAAAGAGACCAAGGCCAATTTCAAGATGTCAAATTATGAAGTCCAATTTATTTTCAGTCATGTTTGTGATATACAGCATTTTTATGGCAACTAAAGTTATTTAATTGTGGCGCTGTGTGCCTTGAAAAATACAAAATATCGGCTCTTTAAACCCATTTTGGTGTTCTTCAGATTGCGAGTACAATTGCATACACATACATGTATTTTTATGTTCAGGTCTTCACACACCAACTTCTGTCATATAGTAACATTCCTTTAGAATGACTTCCCCAGTCAATCTTAAAGGACAATTATCTTTCTGTTTACCAGCATCATTAGAGGGTTGAGCTGCACAGCCAAACATGTTCTGCTTCATCTGAGAACATCAGCCAGTCTGACGCTCATAATTAATGACTGCTGATACTAATCAGTAGGATTTGAGCATGCAAAGCTCTTTGATGCCACTTGAGATTGCTTCTCGCTTTTGTACAAACTAAGTATCACCAGTTATATTTGTCTCTGCAAAGAGAGATATAAGATACCGTTTAAAGTTTAAGTTATGTGATAACATTAAAACCATGTTAAATGTCAAAAATTGAAGTTGCATCTTTGGGCAATAAGACTCTGAAACCTAGTGATAACGTCCTTGTTCCATTGCCATATATTTATTTCTAATCCTCTAAAAGAGAAACTTGTTATTGATGTCCACATAATCATCCTTAAAACACGTTTTTAATTAAAAAATATATTTTTCAGCAATTAATATCTATAAATAATTTTAATGTTTGTTTTATGCTGAAGAATCCATGATTAAATTTAGATTTTTGTAGACATTGTTTCGTCTATTTATTTATTTTCTATTTTAGACACTAACTGTCTATTCTGCTGTGTTTTTCCACTTTACCCGGTTATCGTCCAGTACGCTTGGTTTAATCCCAGATCAACAAATTACGTTTTTGATCTCTTCCTTGTCCTTCGGGAACTAAGGTAAACAGTTTCTTTGAACACTGCCAACAAACTGATGATGATTTTTGTTATTGAGACATGCTTCTTTGCCCCCTCCAGTCTCCTCCTTCATAAAGGGTAATGGATCAGACAATCACTTTCAGACCGGATCTATTCTGGACCATCAATGTGTCGGCAGTCCTCAAACCGTCGCCCTTTTACAACCGTCAATACTAATAGCATCATCTGCAGACAATTATTCCCATAGAAGCGCACGGAAGAGCGAATAAATCAAAGCCAAATTGGATTATGAATGTAATGCAGTGTAATGCCCCCTTGAGAGTCAATTGATCACAGAGGAGAGACTCGTCAATCGTTGATATCTTGTGGAAACCTTGTAACTCCATCAATGATAACTATACAACTGTAACTTTTTTTTTATAATTACTAAATTGCTGTAGTTTTGTGTCTTTTGCTTTGACTTTTCATTACAGTATTAATCTTTGCAAGTTAAACTTTTTTTTCAATTACTTTTTCTAATTTAATTGCATTTTTAAGCCTTGAAGCAATGGCTCCATCAGTAACATGGCTCCCTTTGAATTTTTTGTGGACTCTGAAGTAGAAAAATCAAAATCTTTCTCTGTCATCATTGTCCCCTGTCCCATGGCTGTTATTCATTTGTTGTTTCTACTAGTTCTCAATGCAGGTAGTTTTATTTCCAAAACATGTTAAGGATTCATCCTTGAGCAGGGTCAATATTGTGCATGGTAAATCCTATTTAAAGTAAAACAAATTCTACCATTTGAAATTTAATAATATTTACCCTTTCACCTGTTGCTTAATGGTCACTTTGCTAAAATTATTTTTGGTCAGATAGGTTATTTTCCATGTGCAGTTACTGCGATCGGAGTGCATGTTTCCATAAATTAAACCCGTTCACTTATGTTTGAAGATGTTTCTTATTGCCTAAAAAGGTACTTGAGGTCAACATTGGCCACACTGAATCTTACTTTAGATGAATCAGAACAGTATGTAACCATGCTGTGATATGAATAACCTCTGAGTGCCCGTTTCCATAAATGCCTGTTAGTTCATTAATCTTACCTATCTATATTCCTGCTGTATGACTTCCTGCTCTTCATGGTTGCATTTGAATTAACGACCTTGTGTGTCTCGGTTAGGAGTGACATATGTTGTTCTTTGTAAAATAATGTATTTAAGTAGAAATGGATCTTTGTCTTCCTCTTTGTAATTCTTCACATTTTAGGCATGAAGTGGGTTAATTGGAATGGGGAAGATGTCCTGCTTGTATTTTTTTGCTAATCCAGATGTATTTCTTCAATCAGCAGCTAATGAAGTTAGATGAAACATTACACAAATACTTTAGAAAAAAAAGAAAAAATAAATAAATGCAAGAACAAATAGACTTGGATAATTTCCAGACACCTCTAATACAGCGCACTGTACTGCAGCAAGTGAGCAGGAAAGAGGGAAATGTTAAATGATACAAATTATTTTTCCTTAATTAATATGATTGATTGCTATGCATTGACGTTGAGAGGAGACGGGGAGAAACGTGTGAAGGGAAAGTTTGCACAGACATCATTAGTTTTTCCCCATTTAAAGATTAATCAGAAGAGGCTGGGCTCTTTAATTCTGTCATTTGTATATTTAATGGGCTGCTGCAGAATCTATGGGTGTAATTAGCTAGCTGCCGCGCTCTCATTAATACGCCAGGCTCTGATTAATGCCAGCAGAGAGCTAACATGACTGGAGTTATTCAGGTTATGTTGTGTAGATGATTACACACAACCTCCTCTGTTTACTAAGACAGAGCGAGGAGAAACAATGGGCATGAAACAATATGAACTAATAAATAAAACTAAATTGCAAATGGGTCAATATTTTGACGACTTAATGTTACAAACCACAGTTATGACAAAAAAAAAAACTATGTTCCTCACTGGCAATACTAAAGGCCCCAACATACTCGAGCACACTTCAGTCCGCCGGACATGTCCGCGCAAGGATAGATTTTTATGACCGCGTACTTGGTGTCGCACATTAAACTACCCAGTGGAAATGGTGTTCACATCGAACTGGTTTTCATGTGACACCCGGCTGATAAGGTTGAGAATAAGGGTTTTATGAGTCCATGTTGTTTCAAAGTTGACATCAACATGATAACCGTCAACATAAAGTTGTCACAGGGACGTGATGGACACGCAAGCGAAAATGCTTAACAGCAACAGGCTTTATATATTCACGCAAATATTGACATGGTGATTTATGCAGAGTTATAAGAACAAAATACAAGAATTCATCCCAGATGACTTTATCAGCAGTGGAGCAGAGAGGTGGTCCCATAGGTTGAGTCTGACTTTTTTTCTTTTCTCAAACAACGGCAAGGAAAGGATGATCAGGTATGTGCTCATTTTCGATTGCTGCACAAATTATTACACCGATCACAGTTGTGCTTTTGGAACATAATAGACAGAGTTTATTGAATGGATCCCTAATTACAGCTAAAGCCAGCGCAGCCTCCTGCTGCTCCTCTGCCCGCAGTAGGATGCTGCGCTGGTTCCGGGCAGCGGTTCACTCTCTTTGCCGAATGAATCGACTTGTGACTGCCATTCTCTGTCCCGCAATGAGAGGTGAGTTAAAGCTTCCCAGATGGAGAAGAAACAGAGCTAGGCGCCCAAATAGTTAATCAAACTTGCTAGTTCTCATTAGGATTGTGTGAAATAAAGGAATTTGTCACTAGAGAATTTTTAAGTAATCGGTATGCTTGAGTATGATGACCCAACCGTCCGCGGACGGTACGCGCGGAGTCTGCGCGGTTCACGGAATGCGCACAGTGCGCCCGAGTTTACCAAATTCATAGTTATATAACTTTCTTAATTAAAATTTAATTAAAGTGTGAATATTATCCCTTATAGATTTATACGTTGTTCACAAAAAAAATAACAGATTATGTTTTGTATAAGTTTGTTTCATATTTTACTTATTCAGCTTAGCTGAGTTCTGGTTGTGCAGGTGTTTCATTTCAACATTCAGCCCTTTTTGTCTTGTCTTAGTAATATTTCCTCACTCTATCTTGCTAAGCATCTTCAAACCTGTTTAGTTCTGCACTCTTGTTTGGCCAACCCAAAACTTGAATTTATGTTTAGCCATTCTTTTGTTGATTTGGATTCAATTCGATGCTGAAAAGTAAAATCCCTCTTTATCTTAAAAGTAGACACTTGAAGGCTGTCGTATATTTAGTACATTACCTTAAACTTTTAGGTTCAAAAGGGTCAGCTGTTGAACCTGAACGTTAATTTCTAGCAGAAATCAGACATAATCTTTGTTACTATAGTTAATTGTTTAAAGCTATGAATTATTGAAAGAAGCTCCTAAGTGATGAACATTGATGTAAAAACATGTGTTTCTATGAAGATTTATAATGTACATCATTGAGCTTGTGCAGCTGCACTGTGTTCGTATGCATGAGTGTTTGTGTTTGTGAGAAGCTTTTTTGACAACACAGTCACCTGTCATGGCGCTTGCTCAGGTTTGTCTGCTGATGGCTCCAAAGTGGTTGTCAGTGTGAAGTAGCACAAGTCCTGTGGGAAAATCTGAAGGAAGTCATGCTGAGCATGAGCAGTGTCACTAGATGCTGTACATTTGAAATGCTTGGCCAACATCTTGTCTAGCACGAAGAATCATGCAAGGACCAAAAACACACACCTTATTATATGCAGTAATATGCACTTATTTCTGATATGTTTTATTCTGATAAAATACATAGCGGTGTAATTTTCCCTTCAGATTTCTTCAGTTTTTGCCTTTTCCCAGACTTAAATACTTCAGACTGTTTAACAAATTTTTATCAACAACCAAAAAAAATCAGATTAAATACATAATATAGTTTTCAAGTGATGATTTAGCTTCATTCCTTCATTTTCTATGCCTGCTTCTTTCTGCTGTGGATTATGGGGAATGACAGTCCATAGGAGGATGCATAAATTTTATATAAACATAAATTGGTAGTAAAGTCTCTTGATGCAAATAAAACTAACTGAATATTTTAAGGCACCCTAAAACTCTCCATGAAATCATATGAAATGACTCTTTTACCTGTCTTACTGCCACCTTTATGCCTGAATATTTTTTATTACTGTCATCGAGAGATGTTTTACTATCCTAAAATATTTCAGTGTATCTGGTACTGTATTTTTTCTGTCAACCCTGCCTTACAGCTCCTGCTAAAATCTTCTTCCAACGGTTTTGCTAGATTTCGATTCTATCCAGACATCCTCAGTACCTTCTTTTTATTGGTGCAATTGATGTATTCTATTAAGTTTTAGGATAGGTGTGTCTCTATGCAGCTGTAGAAGATTAAAGATCTTTCTCTTGTTGCTGAAGGACAGGAAATACTCATGTTTAGAGCTTTCTAAATTTGTCTAAATTGGTATCTATATTTGTCTTCCTTTTAAATAAAGGCCAACATCACAGCGCATTGTCTTTTCCTAATATTTTCAGATGATGTAATACTTATAAAACAGGATTTACTTAAGCAAAGCATAAGTCTGGAAATGTTTTGATGGTGATTGCAGGTGAACAGATACAGTTTTAGACTTCCTTGCGCCTGTAGCTTGGCTGTCAGAATGGGTTCTTGATAGGAGAATAAAGAGGATGCAACAGAAGGAAGAAAAAGTGGGGAAAGTAAAATGCAAAGTTAGCATACTCTCCCTATGTATTTATGAAAACCAAGCAGGGACATTTATTTATTTATATTCATTTATTTATTGGTAAATGGACTGAACTTAAATAGCGCTTTTTCTGATCATTTTTGACCACTCAAAGCGCTTTACACTAGAGTCATTCACCCTTTCGCTCTCACAAACATTCATACACCGATACACAATTTGGGGTTAAGTGCCTTGCCCAAGGGCACATCGACATGGGGCAGGAGGAAGCTGGAATTGAACCTACAACCTTCCAATCACAAGACAACTACTCTTCCCACAGAGCCTCCAAATTTATTTATAAATTTTGTCTGTGTTTTATTGAAAATACTTGGAAATCTGTATGGACTAGCACATTCTGAGCTGCAGACTTAGTTTCATCTCAACAAATGGAATATACCAAAAGCGTTCATTACTTTTTGTTATTAAATTCTAAAAGTGAAATTCACGCCTGCCTTATTTGATCAAATAAAATTGATCTTAAAAATTGTAACAATGTCACTTGTTTTTTGAACTGAAAATGATACTTAATCTGCTCTTAGCACTGCTGTAAATTTATTTAATAAACTTCACAGGCACATTTGTTTTAATTAAGGAAGATTTGAGACAGCTGGTTCCTCTTTGGATTATTTATCATCAAGAATCAAGGCAGGTCTTACTTGCTCACTCAGGGACCAGTTCTGGGCAGGAAAAGGCAATGTATCGAAAGTCGCACTCAGTTTTATACAATACAAAATACTTGTCAACAGTCTTACAATAGAGGGTCAGTTCATAGCGTGATTTAGTTGTTTTCTTGTCCTAAATGGATGCAACACAAATGCATTACATACAATCCATTACATAATTGGTCCATGTCCCGTATAGCTGCTCCATTGATGCACTTCATTATTAATTAATATTATCTGGACAGTGTTCTGAACAATATGCACAGAGAGAACGATACTCTCTGTATGTGAGAGTAAGAATAGATAAGCTGGCCAGAGTACTTTATCTGCTGAATGCCCTATCCTGTCAGATTTGACCCAGCTGGCTTTATTTATCTAAAACACGGGGTCACAGCTGAGGTTTTACACATTTCTTTTCCCTGAAACTGGCAATTAGAAAAGTATCCATGTCCCTCTCTCATTTGTCGGGATCTCCCTCTGAATTACAATTTTTCTACCTCAGTAATCCATCCTTTTGCACACATTAAATGTGTGAACAAAATGAATCAACAGGTCATGAGCAAATTAAAACCCCACTGTGATCAAGTAATATCCATTGTATGAAATGTCGTTAAATTTAAAAACCTGAATATTAAAATAGCATTTTAACAGTCACGTTGACTCATGGTGCCAACCTAATTATTCATTTGATAAGCAACAATACGTCATGTCCTTCAAGGATTTAATTCAGTGTGAGTCCATTGGCTCAGATGTTTTAAGAAATCGCCCAATCACAACTTTAAAAGATCTTCACTGAGGTTCAAAAATAGGTGTTTCAGATCACCCCATGAAAACCAATGTCCGATTTAGTAAATAAAAAAGAAACTATGATACGTCCAGGTGAAAACAAAGACATTGTGCGCTGAAATCGAAAAACTTTCCATAGCTGCAGGCCAGCCATCCGTTTAACACTTTTTGTGACTTTTGTTGTTCATCTTTCATCCATTTGGCAGGAAAAGTCCCTCAGCCCTTCGAGGCGACTTCCATGTTTTGTAAATTTTCTGGTATTCCAAGGGAATGTGGAGGAGAGCACACATCAGAAGGCTCTTACGTACTAATTTAGTATAAAAATAAGGTCTGATTCCTTAGTTTGTGGCTACAGCTCTAAGTAACCATCATCCTTCGGTAGAGCCACAGTGGTTGAGCTATCCATTGACCGCAGACCACGATGCATCTGCACAAGGCCATTTGAATGGGCAGCATTTTGTTTTTTTCAGGCTACAGTCAGTACATAGACAGAAAAGCCTCAGCGAACTCATACCTTAATATGTATATCGACAGTTTACTAGTAAACAAGTTGAACCAGAGTTTTAGTCTGCATGTTGGTATTCACTAGCATTTAAATGTCCAAAGGTAAGGCAAGTTTGTACCAGAACTAGAAGAAGAGAGTGTATTTGAATACAGGACAGAATTGAAGATGCCCAAAGGAAAAGTTATTCAGAAGAGGGAGAAGGTACAGGAGAAGGAGAATGAAAAGGTCACAAGAGAGATGAGTAAGGTCAAAAGCAAAGGGATGAAAGACTGGAAGATCAGGAAGGTGTGATGGAGAGAGAGATGGTTAAAGGGGGGTAATGTAATGTCAAGTATCTGTCATGACTTCACTCTTCTCTGTTGTGACAAGGTCATGAATGTAAATGACATATCTTCGTAAAGTACAGAATGTCAGTTCAATGCAAAACATTTTTATTATCGTTTAAGTATTGCTGAACATAGATTGCAACTCAAATAGCTTTTTATTTTAAGGGTGCTTATATTTTATAATTGTAGAAAGAAAATAAATGTTTACCCTATTTGTGTCTGTATCTTATGCCAAATATGTAAAATCTTCTATTTAATATTCTACACTTAAGCTGGTGTATGATCAATTTGGGAGAAAATAAAAGTCTGTCGTAAGTTATTTCATATATATTTTATGTATGTTACTACACCAGCTGAGTCTTAATGCAAAAGTATAAAACAAATTGGTACAAAAACCAAGTGTGTAACATTTCAGTAACATATTTATGAGACATGAGTGTGATGTTTACTGTGGGGAAACTCCTGAAAGTTAACAGGTTTTCTGTCCAATTGTATGTCATGAAATTGGGTGAAGATGAGAAATGTTGAGCTCTTACTTCTTTTCATTTTTAATCAAATTACTCTCCTCATCTGTTTAACCTGAAACTGCTTTAATTTAATTGCTTAGACGATCCTGCTTGTTGTTCTTTACGGAAACACACACAAAAACATGCTTTGTCTGTGCCGTTATATGGACCAAATAGTGAATTAGGATCCAAACTCTGATCCATTGTAACATGACAAGACAGAAGGCCTGATGACTTACTTGGATCCTGTCTATCATTACGACATATTAGCTTCCCACAGTGCAGAAGCTTTATAAAGGTCACACCATATTTTATAATTAATAATTGCACAAGCCAAACATTGATGCAAATTTTGATTCCCTACACATGGCTAAGAAATAACGTCTTTAAATCTCTAATATCTTTTAGCACACATTTAGAGGCATACTTCAATGGCATACTTTTGGATCCTAAAGGATTCTGCTTTTGGTAAAAATAAAGTTATTTTCCTATTTAAGGTTGTTAAATATGGAAATAGCCTTCCTTATTTCCCTATTTATCAGTTCCCCTACTGCAGTTTCATTCACATTTGAGTCTGTGCACAATCTTAACTCTTTTTTGATCTTATAATGTACACAGGGAAGGCTCTGTCTTCAGGAGATAAAAGAAAGAGATCACAAGTGAGAGATGGTATAAGTGTGAAAGTAGATGTCTGCTAAGACTAGTTTCCTCATGTGTATTTTGGTGGTAGGATTATCTCAGACAGCTGTCTTACAGTGAAAATAGTCAGGTTAGAGCTTTTTTTTTCCAAACATTTCTGTCTTTTTTAACTTTAAATATAGTAGTGCATTGTGCAGAGGTACCGAGTCCAACTTTATTACTTAATTTTTTGCATTCTGGAATTCACAATATCATAAAAATAATTCGGTAATCCATACCATGATAATTATCTGTTTAAAAATTTGTGTATGCTATAAAAACTTTTTTCACTTGATTGCTAGCTTCTACTCCAGAGCTTTTAAAATTTTAGGAAATCATTCAGAGGGAGGACGTAAAATATCTACATGTGGGTTTTTCATCTTCTGTTCAAGGTTAAATTTAAAACACCTTTACAGCCACAACTCAAATCGAAGTACCTTAAGTAGAACCTGGAGTTGCATTATTATGCTGTCATTAGAGTAATGATTTTATTGTATTAACAATTTTCTTATTTTTTAGGTATTTAAGATATCATGTATGAGAATTAGTTTGTTTTTTTTATTGAGTCCTTCTGTCTTCTTGTGTCTGATTAAATCTTGCATTAGGTGTTAAGCTGAGTTTCAAGACTTGGTCCCCAGACGGCCTCCTGCTGTCTGCCTTCTCCCCAGGACATCAGGAGGAGTTTTTGGCCATCCAGATCAAAAACGGACGTCCGTACTTTTTGTTCGATCCTCAGGTACTATATCTTACTTTTGTATTATCATTATATCAATAATTAAAAGGCATAAGCAGACGAGTTTACCATAAACTGTGTTTTTGCAGTTCCAAACATACAAAAAAGGAATAAAAGCAGGACTAAATGTTGTAAATGTTTTAAAATATGTATAAAAATAGTTGCACTGTTGCCTTGGAATAAGAAGGCTGTGGCTTGAAATCCCAGTGTAGGGTCTTTTGCATGTTCTCCTGTGCATGTGCAGCCTTTTTCTGGGTACTCCTCCTGACGGCTTATTGATCTCTCTAAATTTCTCTTCGGTGTATCTGTTGTACAATTTTACTGAGATATAAATGTAATAGTATATGCAGGCAACAAGCGCCGCTATAACTCTAAATACAATGTTCACATCAAACAAACTTATTTGGAACATCAATTGCAATAAGTAGTCAACCATCTCACATTTAATTAACAAAGTATTTATTATTGCCTTCAGGGAAGCAACAGATAAATAATTGTTTGTAAAAATCTATTTGAAACAAAGACATCCTCAGAATAGTAAAGGTTTAATGCCAGAACCTGTTAAAAATATAATCTTTTACTGTATAACAGCATACACCATTTTGGCTCTTTAACCCATTTTCTATGAAAATTTGTTCTTTTGTATGTTTGTTTTCTTCATTCTTTTCTTCCTCCTAATTTTCTGACTCCACCTATTTTTTTACTCTTTTGTCTAATCTGCTCTTCTCGCTACATGTTTTTCTTTCTTTCTCTTCCACCACCTCCTCTTCTTTTTCTCTCTTACTGGCTCTCATCTAGTAAATCTGATCTGTAGCCCCTCATTGGTTTCTGCCAGGGAGACAGGGAGAGGGGAAAACTTTGAAAGTGTGTCAACGTTTGAATTGGACTGCAATTAACTCATTCCCTGCAGTCACCATGCGTGAATACCAATTGCAAACTAATTAAGCTTTTCACCCTGGCACTTACACACACAGACAAATGCACACACACCAACACACACTTGCATACATGCAGATCACCGTTTTCCTAATCCATCCGTATAGCTACTTGTAGAAGGGTTAAGAGTCAGTCACTTTGATGATGAAAGCGATGGTGAGAGATGATTACACGTAGATTCACAAGGCCACTTACTGATGGCACAAGCCCACACTTGGACACGCATACATCCACATTGGGCCCCAAGCAGTGTCACTTTTTAATATAAGTTAGCAAAATGTTTTTATCAGTAGATAAATATGTAATGTTGGGGTGTGTATGGTTGTATTGCAAGATCTCTGTGTGTCTTCTCCAGCTGGGTTGATTCCTTTGTTTAGGTTAGTTTGGGGTAATTAACAGTAGGAGTGGTGTCACGGCTTATTAGTGTTCCCCTAGATACATATAGCTGGGCCCATTACTTCCCCCTATTAGCTTGTTGAGCTAGCCTAATGGGATTAGCAGTGCAGGGGGGTAATTTAGCATGACACAGGGAAGTGATGTGCTCATAAATAAGTGCCACACACATACATATGTAAAAGCACAAGAACGTACAAAAATTACCTTTCCCTTGTCAGAAATAAACCAGTGTGCTAGAGTAGAGATTAATGTCAAATGATGGAAAAGTCTTGAAACAGATATAAAAAGTATATTGCTTTGAAGTGCCTTTGCACTGTACTGGTGCACTGAACAAAATTATTCGCTGGCTTTTGTGTAAAAAAAAAAATAAAAAAAAAAATGATGTAGCTATCATAAGAAAAAAAAATACCTTAGAATTTACACATGTTGGGAGGTTGTAGGAAATTTTGCATAAAATGTCTTCTCCCGTGCTGCATGAAGCAGTATATTTGAGGAATTGTGTTAAAATCCACAAGTGTGCCTTCATTTAGCTGAAATGTTGTGAATTAATCAATCAGCGGTTACAAAGCGTCATCATCTAGACTTTCCCAGATTGTTTAAATGTAGGTATAGTAATTTTAGTTCATTCAAACTCTTGAATATTTGCCAGCAGTTGTCAACAGATTTATACTGAATGTAGGAATCAAAAAATATTCCAAAGTTCAGTCTGAATGAATAACAGTCAGTGCAAAAAAAAAAAAAAAAACGTGTATTTTGTATAATGTATGTCCAAATCTGGTTTTGCTGTGTGTACTTGCAAGGGCAAAACAGCATGAAAAGCCACAGGAGTGGTATTTTGGTTTAAAATGCTTTGTGTACCCACAAGTTTATGGACTCATGCTTTATAATTAAGAGACTGATACCAGGGCATCCAGTAGGAAACACACATATCAGTCAAGTGCTGTAGCACTCAGAGAATGACACCATAGCACGAGCGGGTTTTCCTAAATTGCAGTGTGTTTTCTCCAGCTATTTACTCAAAACACAGATATTGTCCTCCACTGATAGTATACATTGCCTGACAAAATGAAAATGACCGGCAAGGTTTTCTGTTGCGGCTCTTCCCAGTAAAACCACCCATCAATCCTTGGTGTATTAAACAAAACCACTTGAGTGGCAGTTATACTCTAAATGTGTTGCTCAAGGGCACTTTAACAGTAGTTTCTGGGAGGTTTGAGTGTATAATTTCACAGCTAGCAGTTCCCAGTCAAGTAATTAAACAAGTGTTTCTGTATATTTGTGAGAGGTGATCAGAAAGAGGTAAACAGACTCCTTCTGTATTGTCTCGTTAACTTGAGCTGTGTGGCGATAGCAGTAAAGATGTCAGACGCTGATATACTCTGGCATTCATACATTTATTGATCTCATCATTAAATCTTCATCACTGTGTGTTTGTGTTTATTCACATTTATGTGATTTCTTGTTTTAGTATATTGCTCCTTACCTACTTGCTACTAAAAGCTGATCAGAACAATGATGTCATACATAATAGCTAGCAAAAAGCTCCGTAACAGCACTTTGATCATTATGTGTACACGTTTGCGTCCTTCTAATGCGTCTTGGTTGTGTTTGGGATCAGCCCTCAAAGACGAAGCAAGTGTTATGCTTTTGCTTTAAGTTTGGAGATTAACTTTGGCAATTGCTCTAAAACCCATAGACCTTTAGTCAATGTTTACAAAAACATTTTCAGTTCTTGCCCATATTGTTGGTTTATGTTGCTTGTTTATGCATTTTTATTTTTGTTTATAGGGTTCAGCAGTGGCTGTAGGTGTACACGGTGACGGGAATCACCGCTACAATGATGGCCAGTGGCACAATATAGTGGCGACTAGGCAAAGGGCTGTGGGAACAATCACTATAAACCACCAATATAGCGGTAACCATTTTATATTCACACCAACCATTCTGTGTGTCTGCTTCTCTGTAAATGTATGGATGGTATAACATGCGTCTCAGTGCTTAAATACAACTTGGGTACAAGTTTAAATGTGGATAGTGTGAATCACTTTGAGTACTTTTACTAAAAGTGAATCCCAAATTATTGTCAGGTCCAAAGAAACAAAAAACAATGTTTTTATGTGTGTTTTTTGCTACTTTTTTTCCTGCTGCTTTTCCTTTCTAATACTGATGTTAAGTCAATTTAATTTAAGTTTTGAAGTACATTTTATTTATGAGTTTTCCAGGAAACTCAAATGCTTTAAAGACAAATGTATACTTAAAATGGTCACCGCATACATCAGTGCACATAGGAGTCATTGTGTTCCCTACATTCATCACTCCCAGGAAGTGCATCAGCTTCCAGTGGGAACAGCATCATTGGGGAAAACATGGGACTGTTCATTGGAGGCCTGCCTGAAGATTTTGCAATTCTAAGAAATAATTCAGGTAAAGCTCAAGTCATTATTTATGCTATTTATGCCAATTTTCAGTTTTACAGCATAAGTGTAGCTTTAAATTAATGTTGTTTCATGTTATGATGAGCAAAACCCTTGTTTCTTTTTACAATGAATATATACAGTTGCTATTTACATCTACACACTATGTATGATTGTAATTGCCAAATTAAACTTGAGTTTTTCATTATGAATTTAAACCATTTTGTGGCCAAAGTGAAAGGATTATACAGCATAACTTCAATGATTTTTCATGACAACAATTGAGATTACAAAATTAAATTTATTGTGGATTTTCTTCATATGTTTCCAATTCACTCACTTAAATCTGTAGACCTGGAAGTTATAGAATGTCTCGAGGCCTATTAATGAAGATTGAGTATAGTTGGAAGTTTATATGATTTTTTTGACAGCAATCACTGGAATGACCAATACAAATGTGCAAGTATTTACAAAACAGATGTGGGGCTGCTTTGATGCCAGTTGTACAGGTAAATTTTGGAATCAGTAGATTTAGATTGCTTCCAAATTTTCACCTTAAATCGCCAAACAACTTATTAAAACCGTGGACATAATTGAGTTTTCAAACAGGTCAACATCTATATGTGTTAAAGTGCACAAAGTATGAGTAAAGTATGATTAAACTTCTGGGATGGGCTTCTCAGAGCCCTGACCCTAACCTAATATTAAAAATATGTGGACTACACTTCTGTCCAGCACAGTGGTTATATACTCAGCTGGTATTATGCTAAAAGTTTGATAATTGTTACATAAAAGGCACAGCTGAGATTCAACTTGTGGAATATTTGAGCAGTGATGTATAATTGTGACCCTGTGGGATTTGAGAAAATGCTAAAGCATTTCAAACTTTTACACCCAATTCATCCTTCTACAAATTGTTGAAGCTCTATGTTGTTCAATCAATGCACTATGGACCCTCGACTCCTCCCAAATAATCTATAAAAAAAGAAAATTAATGTGAAATTCATCCTGATGACAAGTCCATCCAAAACTTCTACCTAAAACTATACTTTGTAATTGTCTTTTGTGCTGATGGTCTGTCTTTCCAGGGGATACCCGACTGGTTCGGAGGGGCTTCTCTGGCTGCCTCAGAGACATAAGTTTAAAGATGAGTGACAGCCATGCAGAGGAATGGGAAATACTGGATTGGACAAAAGCCACCAAGAAGGAAGGAGTGTATGAAAGCTGGGAAGGATGTCCTCTTCAAACTGTAAAAGGAGTCCATTTTCTGGGTGATGGTAGGATTATGCTTTTAACTTCTTGGCTAATTTATGTTTTTTTTTTTTTTTTTTTTTTTCTAAATTGTAAAGTTTAAGCTAAAGCACATGACGCTGTGATATAGAAACATATCCAACAAGGTACATGGAATAATAAGGAACAAAATACCATGTGGAATGTCAAACTATGTTTGTCAACATTTAATTTATCTTTAGTGCCCAAATAAACCTCTCCTGTTATCTCAATACAACGCTTGCTGCTAATGACAGCATAATGAGTTTGCTGCTTATTAGGAAATGTAAGATAATTGGTCTCTTTCTCAAGATCAAGTTCATTAGTTAATTTTTTTTAAATGCTTTGTAAGAGTTATTTGCTTATTCAGTCTCTTTGAGAATATGATCAAATTATTCGTACCCTAAAAAATAATGTATATTTCAGATCTAACATGTTTTATTGTTATACAAATACATTTTGGTACTAATTACATACTTTGTGCACTTGCAGGTTACTTGGAGTTGGACACAGGTGTTTTCAGTGGAGGACATAACTTTGACATTTCAATGGATCTCAGAACTGACCAGCTCAGTGCACTTTTGCTGTTTGCATACAGCACACAAACCGAAGATTACATGCTTGTAAGATAGTGGACTCAGTTCAAGATACAATTTTAAGAATAAAAACAAACTGTAATATTTATTTGTAATATCAACCTTCTTGTTTTGTTTGTTTTTTTTCCAGGTAGAACTGGAAGCCGGTCTCTTGTCCTTCATTCTTGCGTCCGGTGGCCGTGCAACTGAACTCCGCATGTGGGTTGGACTTAGCTACTGTGATGGAGACTGGAAACAGTTGTCACTGGCAAAACGGGGCTCTCTCATCTCTGCTGCGGTGGGTGATTGGGCCGAGGAAATGTGGGAAGTGGGAGAGCCAGCAAGATTGAGAGTCAATTCTCCACTGTATTTGGGTGGCGTGCCCATTGAACTCTCACATCCTGGTCTCAATGGTCAAAATCACAAACATGGTAAGATGCATAAAAATGTCAGGTGTTCAAAGTTGAGTATGTTTTGAGCTGTGACTGTTTTATTAATATTCTTGGTAGCTTTAGTTGTATTCTCTACAATCTCCTAATGTTTCTGTACAAATAGTTTTCATTTGTTAGGGAGCTTCATGGTTTTGGTTTTCTTTCTGTGAAGTTTCTTCTTGTAAGACACACTGACAGATCGTGGAGGCATTGGAAGTTTATTTACCCCAAGTTCAACTTATTTTCAAGTATTCCAACAACATAATTACACAGACATAATTGGGAGTCTGTTGTATGATGAGAAATATGTAGAACTAAGTGAAGAACAATACAACTCAAATCAGACCAAACATAAAATGGTTTACAGTACTCATGACACATTCTGCTCCTTTTGTTTGTTTGGTTTCTTTCACAGGGCTTGGAGGTTGCATTCGGGGTCTAACTGTTCGCAGTGATGAAAGAACCCCTCCCGTCAGTCGAAGTATTAATCTCTCGGTTGCTTACCGCCGTTCTGTTAGAGTCAACTTAGACGGCTGTCCTACCACTGAAAGCCGGTTCAACTGCAGAGGAAATGACTCTGTGCTTGTGTACACTGGGAGACAGACGCAAGCCACAGATTATAGTTTGCTGCCTTTCACAGGTAACAATGTGCATTTTTCTTTCATATGCATGTTGCGAAATTTAAATATCCAAAGTTCTACTAGGTTATTTTAAAAAGTTAAAGTCATGTTTTATGTCAACTCTTTTAATCAAAAGAGTGACACATTTTGAGTTTATTTCTTTTGTCTTTGGATTATTATGGTTTGAAGCTAATAAAAACCAAAAAGGACGTTTTTTCAAAAATATGAGTATTACAAAAACCAATAAAAGTGACTTGATCGGTCAGCCTGTTGAAAAGTATTTCCATGTATTGTGCACCATGTACACTTAACGTTTGGACAGGGCGTCTTTTATATGAATGAATGCACAGTGACACCATGGTCATTAAACTTGGTATTGGTACTTTCCTTCTGGAAAATGAATTCAGCATCTCCATAAAGCTTGTCAGAAAAGTCGAGCATGAAGATTTGAATTTTCTGTTGGTGCTGCTTCGGGAATAGTCTCTGCCAATTCTCTTACACTGTAAAGGATTATTACCTGGCCATTTACATACACCAGGCAAACACATGCTCTAAATGATAGTGGTGATAGTGCTGAGTTACTGTTTGGCCAGGAGTTATGGGTGCTTCAAACTTAGTTCTAAATGTAATGCTTATTTACTTCTGGAGATTTTTAAGCAATGTGTAAAAATATTTCTGTGTATTTGAGAACTAAGTCATGAAGATTACCGCAAGAAAATGTCTCCAAAACCAGTAAGTTTAGGGTTAGTTTTGAAAACGTGTTCTTTGCACTTTTTTAGATGTATTGTATCTGATTGTAATCAATATGCTTTGTCTGTCTCATGTCTGCGTTTATAAAAACAACTATGTTTTAAGAGTACCTGTACAGGTTTGTTGCCTTGGCTCCAGGAGGTTTGGCAGCATCACCATGGCAAAGAGGACGGAGTCATGGCAAAGGTATGACATCTCTTTAGTAGTAGTAGGAATGTACAAAGATGATGATTGTATAGTATGCACTTGCAATTATCAACTATGGTCTATTTTGTATACAGTATTTGCATAGAGTACATCAGGTATTTTTTTTCCTGAGTTTCTGCTTTGTCTTCTGTGTTGAAATTTGCAATTCTTCTTCAACCCTAAAATATTTTTCAGGTGGAACCAGCATTATCTTGTACAGTGTGTTAGCCTTATTGAAGGCCATTGATATAACTAGGGTGTGACGCTATAAGAGATTGATAAGGCCTCTATAAAGGGCATCACAGTAAAAGGCTGTTAACCCAGAATGGCCTATGTGGTCCCTCGTGTAATATAAAGCTGCTCGTTAGTAGTGAACGATACACTAGTAGGTCTCAGAACGCCATCCCATGACCAGAGAGAGGGGGAGATAAATTGAAGAGAGAGAGAAAGTGCTAAAAACAGGAAGAAATAAAGGACAACGAGGGATTAGGGAGGTAAGAACTAACAAAATGAAGGAGGAGGGAAGGAATCCAACAATTTAGAATAGTATTTAAATAAAACTTACACAACAGGAAGGGAGGGGATGAAGAAATGTGCAAGACGATCGAGTGATGCAGAGAGGAAAAATGATGAACATAAACGAGAAGATATTGCAATGAACATGACTAATTAGTTTAGAAAGGCACAAGTACAGTAATGAAAGAATTAAATGACTAATGGATAAAAAAATCAAAATGCCATGAGAAACAAAGCGGATAATTAGGAGTAAAAACAGGTGTTGACAAAATATCAAATAATGACTGAAAACAAAACACGACAGCGACGAAGATCACAAGGGAGTAGAAAAAGGAGACCTGGATGGGCCTCCCTCAGTGGCTCATGATGTTCGGAAAAAAGCCAACAGGGAAAGGTGGGAAGCTGAATGCTGTGAAATATAGCCATGAATGAATAGCTGGCTGTATTAAATCAGTGCTGAAAAAGTTACTGCTCTCATAAATACTATTTATGCTAATGGTTAGGCATGATTTACTGAGCCTATTAAATACGGAGAGATGGGAAAGCTTTTTCTTTAATCTCATGTGCCGTCTACCTGTTGTTTCTGTTTTTTGTATTTATATACTTTTCTCTGGAGGTTTGACATGACTTGTGCTTGTGGTAAACAAGGTTTTTCTCTTTTTTAATCAGTTAGATACCTTTAGATGCATCAAAGTAATATCATTGGATTCAGCTCAAAAAGTGAAACCCATGTGGTATATAGATTTATTCCACACAGTGTCATATTTATTTTATTTTGATTTATTGAAGATTTTCAAACAGAAAAAAATGACCCATTCTGCTGAATTAAACAAATACATTTTACAAAACAGGGGGAAAGACAAAAAATGTCCTCTTCAGTCCTTGATTGTCTCTAGATGAAGTCCTGAGACAATCAAAAAGAAAAATAAACTTATAGTTTAAACTATCACTAATAACACTAATCTAATTCTGACAGTCTGCTTTCATTTTGATCATTTCTTCTCTAAAATGTCTAGTTCCTACATCTGTATCACCTCCAGCCGCAGTGGAGAGTATCAGCGGCTTCAGTGCCAAGGTGAGGTGGTTACCGCCCACAGGTGACGTCCGAGGACTTATTGACCGATATGAGCTGAAAGCGTATAATAAGGACCATCCAGAAGTGCCACCTATCAAAGCCACATACCTGGCTAATGGAAATTTCACAGGTAAAGCACATATTTTCACCCTCTATTTGTTATTGCTGGACATTTAAGTTATATTGTAGTCCCACCTTTGTGCAATTTTACGTATTTTTTTTGTACAGGTCTAAATGCTATGCATTCTAAACTTTATACAAATAAAAGGTGGGATCTCTTGTTGGAAAGTGGGAATGGAGGCAATGTGAAGAAAACATGAATCCAAACAAAAGTTTCAACACTGCACTATACCAGCATATTAGCATAACCATTTACAAAGACACGGCTAAAGTAAACTATAGGCAACAGACAAAAGGTAACAGACAGCCTTAATGCTGTTTCAAGATGTGATTTTCTGGGCCGTCACAGAATCTGATCGTTATGGCTGAGGCCATTTCTGTTGCTGTCTCCGTTGGCCAATCTAATCACAAGGTTCCCACAAAGGTTGTGACACTGATCACAGTCGATCCAACCCTTTTTGAAAAATGACAATAAAACACGCATAGATTTTGATTTAAGCTTTAACTTTTACTCAGTTCCATTAAACCTGTTGCTGATGATTTTTGGGAGTTCTCATACACCTGTAACAACCTTTTTGGCTCGATATGAGAAGACATCCCATTTTAATTTCTCCCTTCTTGTCTTTTCATGATAACACATATACATCCACGATGTTCCAGCTAAACCCGTTAACGTCTCATTGGCCTGCCTCCAGCTTTAGGAGACTGTCTCCATTTGGAACAAGACACTCAGGACTATCCCAGTGATCTCATTCCCTGGCATCACTCCTTTTCGTCCCTCTCTCTTGCTGTTGCTCACTTTTCTATCTTTCCCCACTTCGTCTTTTATGATGAAGATGATGTCTGCGTCCACTCTTGCGATTCGTCCCCCCTCTCATCCACGCTGCTATGTCTCTAGGCAAATATGATGATGAGCTTGCTGCCTCTGTCTTCTCCGGTGTCTCTTTTGCTGGTCGTTATTCCCTCCCCTCTCTTTTCCAGACATTTAGTCCACTCTGATAAGGCTCCTTCTTAATTTATGATAGCCTCGACACCTGACTGGAGAATTACACCGATGGCTAAAAAACACAGAAAGCAAATGAGAGTGTAATAGCAGCAGAGTGGGGCACTGGCCCCCTAATTGAATTAAAAGACATGGGTAACACTGAGAGAGAGCGAGAAAAATAGACGAGTACAGGGTGATTGAGCACAAAAGGCAGAAAAGGGAGTGGGGAGGAGTGGAAGAGAAAACAGACAATGTAAAAAAAGTGACTTTGGAAAAGCATAAAGGAGTGAAGGAGGCCAAGACTGCTAAATTAAAAAACATCAGAGAGAGACGAGTAAAGCTTAACAATTAGAATAGGCTGGGTCTGTTTGCCAAGCACTGCAAATTTGCTTAGCAACAGTACTACACAGAAAAAAAGTATTTAAAGCACACTTTCAAGCCATTTGGATATAGATTTTGGTGTTATGCTTTGTACAGAATAAAATGATCCAGTTAAGTCATGTTTAGTATAAAGGGGTCTTAAAGTAAACATCCTCTTTGAAGTTAATTGTCTTTACAAAGAGTCACCATTTAACCTCCAGTGGGTTGATTTGATTGATTTGAGGTGTGGCAATTAAAATGTGAATGAAATGTGGACTTCCAACTCCGACTCCACTGGTTCAGGTTTAATAGGTCTTGACTATGTAGGATTTAATGCTATGCTCCTGAAATTTATTCCATCCATCTGTCCAGTCATTGAACAAGAGGCAGAGTACCTCTAATCACGTCGAAGATATTGGGACGGAGGGACAGGAGTGTTGAACAGAGCGACTGTTATTGTTTTCCCAAGTTGTTTTTACCGTGTAACAATGGCTTCTAATTGCTCAAGTTGAGCTAATTTGTCAATGGCTCAGTTAGCCAGCTTATAAACCCACCAATCCTGTCTCCAGATGTATTTACTGATTTGATCAAATTGCTGACTTTCCCTGAATTCATACCACATGATTTCTACCACATAAAGTGAATCGGATTGGTGCTTGTCCAAAGTTGGGTTTGTTTATAGATACCGTTCCTTGTCTACGCTCTTTACTTCACTACTTTTCCACTCTTCTTCTTCAGGTGTGATTACTGGTCTCACTCCATCAACCCAGTACATTGTCACTGTAAGTGCATGCAGTCCTGCTGGATGCACTGAGAGTCCTGTTGGTGACAGTGATGATGACGATGATGTGAGATCAAGCTTCAAAACCCCAGAAGAAGGTAAGAAATGCACAAATACAATTTTTCTCTTCATCTGTGAACATCTTTTTTCAGTTTATCCTTATTTCTGATGTATGACTTAGTTTTCATTTTCACAGTGAGAAAGACTGCTTTGTTATTTTCTGAATGAACTAAAAAAATAACTTTAGAACAAAGGTAGACAAACTAAAACAAGGACGGAATGACTCAATGAAAGATGGAAAATTTGAATAGAATGAAGCACTCGGTGTGCAAAACAGCTTGACAAAATATGACACTATAGATTTTAAACGATTATAAAGAAATATAAACTTGACTGGGAAAGACAAAGATTTTTGTTTGTTTTTTCAGTTGCTGCATTAATCTGTGTAGGAGTAACCAGCCTTGTTGGGGAGATAATGTGACGGCAGGGGTCAGTACAGAGACGGCAAAAATCAATGTGACGCTAAAGGGAAGAAACAGATTACTGAATTGATTTCTACAGAGCAAAATGTTAAAGCACTGAAACATGTCAGAGAGTTTCCAGGAAAGAAAACGTACTTAAAATTCATTTCATTAACGCTTACTGTTTCACATTGATGGGGGGAATTTCACTCCCCCATGAGAACATTTTCCTTACCTCCTGTTAGTATATCAGAGACACCTGCATCACATAAAATATGAAGCTTTTCATATATTGTTCTTTGGTTGTACGGGTTCACATCAGAGACGCCGATAATACTGATCAAGCTTCCAAAAATATTTAGTGGCATTTATTTATCATTTATGTATTTTTAGATAAAGACTACTGACTTTGTTCAGTGACATATTCTGGTCTTAACTCAGGTAACGTTATCGTTAAAACAACAACAAAATAACTTTCAAGAGGAAAACCTCCAGTAAGAGACGGTGAGGAAATATCTTTTTAGGATTTCTGAACCACCTGAACTTGGTCCTTTCAATGAGGTGGAGCAGCAACTTTTTTCCATTTCTTTTGCTTTCTTTCTTCACAGTTTTTGACCATAAATCTTTCCAGAACTTTGTGAATAGAAGATTAAGCATAAAATAAATACCTAAGAATGAGTATAACTTGTATTTCTACAATAACTTGTGACCACCTTCTTTTTTTGTTTAATGAACCAAAATATCTGCATATATATAAAAATATACACACTAAATTGAAGTGCAATTTCAGTTCCAGATGTGGTCTCTCCTCCATTTGTGGTTGCATCTCCTTCCGCCTTGTATTTAACCTGGGAACCTCCAGCAAGGTAAAAAAAAAACAAAAATAAACATTCTCATCTGCCTCATTTTCACTCTAACGTCACAAATCATATGCTTAGATAATCTATTTTAATTATATCTAAGTTGTATCCAATATCCTGGTCTATATCTACGTGTAGTTCTTTTTCTTCCCCTTTCCAGCCGACTGATGCACAAGAAATGTATTTTTGGCTAACGCTAATTTTGGCGTCATTAACATAATTCTTTTTAACGAAGAGCATTAGATTAAAGATACGTTATTACACACTAACATAAGGAGGTCACACCCTAAAGAAATGGCATTGACACAAATATTGTGTTTTCAAACTTTTTGACTTTCGCTTTGCGTTTGATGTTATTCAGACTGTTTAGAGGAAATTAGAGCAAGTTGTTTTACTTTCTTAAAATCTTTATTTTATTGTAAAAGAAAAAAAAAAAAAACAACTCAGATTATAGTACTTTTGCCTGGCACAAATTGTCATCTGACTTTATTTTAATGTACCGTATTTTCCGGACTACAGAACTCACCTCACTATAAGCCGCACCTACAACGTTTTTTTTTTTAAAAAACTGAAAACGTACATATATAAGCCGCACCAGACTGCGTTTATTAATCCAGCAGAAATCTGCTGTATTTATTATTGACACGGATTCGTTCACACCGAGCTTACGTGCAGCGGCTATCGATCTGTACTGCCAGATCGACAGCCTTCAAATTAAAAGCGACATCATATCAACTTCCTCCTCTTGTTTTCATGATGAAGGGGTTTGAGTTTGAAAACGTTTCTCCGTCATGCCTGCTGCTAGCATGTGCTTGTTCTAAATGAAAATTGGCACTTTCTTCTTTGATTTCCATTTTTGACTTCCAATGATTAATTTCCTGCTAAAGAGCCCCCTGGTGGTTGAAGAAAAATCTGCACCGGGCTATAAGCCGCATAGTTCAAAGTGTGGAGAAAAAGCAGCGGCTTATAGTACGGAAAATACGGTAGTTATTTCATGAACATGGGTGAATTTGTGAAAGAGTACAGATCGATATGAAATAACTCATATCGATCTTTCTAGCACACTGACTGCCATACAAAGGGACAAATGTGCTTGAAATTATTGTCTTATATTGGCAGTGATTTCCTGCTATAGCTAGTGAGGAGTCTTTTTTTTACCGACTATTATAAACATGGAAGGAAATACTGCTAGGAGTATTGCACAAAAGAGCAGGGTTTTATTTTTAACTTAAAGTGAGAAGTTCAATTTCATTAAAATTTTAGGTTGCTTATGAGTGTCCATCAAGCTCTAGTGCAGTTTACTCCCAATGAATGTGCCACCAGAGTTCAGTTTGTTCAACATACATTGCAAATGCTTGTTTGCACATCTGCACACAAAATTAGGCAAAGATTTTTGAACAAGAAGGGCAGCAAACCACTTAGTTTTCCTTTCTATCCTGAAACGTACACATGCAACAGCAAATTAAAAAAAAATAAAAGACCGGGAAATGATGCAATGTGACACAGGTAAATGATCAGAATTTTCTAGCTTACAATTCTGTGCAAAAGTAGTATTTTAAACATCCTCATCAAGGACCTATTGAAACAGACAACCACTCAAAGATCCTATCTAAAGAGCTATTTAGAAAAAAACAAGGAGAAAGAACGGTAGCCAGAGTACATATGTGTTTCTGCCTATGAAATGTTTAATTATTCTCCAGTATACCTTAGAAATGGTTTAAAACTTAAAAAAAGTATATCACCAAAGGTTTTTCCTGTAACTATATAAATTGTGCAGTATTCTAAAATATTGTCCTCATTTATTTATTTATTTTTTCCATTGATAGGCCAAATGGAGACATTACAGAATACCTCCTCTATCACAACAGAGAAATGATCTACAGAGGGAAAAACAGTCAGCACAACATCACTGGTAAAAAAAAAAGTGTGTGTTTGTGTGCTGTAGCTGGGACTGTAGAGGGATGGGGCCTCAGTGAAAAAAAAGGGGGTGAGGGGTGCAGAAAAGCAAAATGGGGGATTAGCATTTGAAAGAGGAATGAGTCTCAGTCCTTACCAAGGGAATAGCACTTTCAAAAAGAAAGCTAAACATACACATGAAAATGAAGTGGCAGAGAAACAAAGAAAACTAAACATTAGCACACAGCCATGCACACAATTTGCCCTTACAGCTTTTATTGGAAATACCTGAAGAGGCTATGAAACAAAAAGGCGTACTCCGAAAAGATGAAGATGAATGCACACAGACACACATATGTACAGGAAACATGCAAAGCATCATATATTGATTTGTACAAACTCTATTGCAGACACATATGCTTAAGTTTTTTATTATTTATTTTTATTTTACCTGCACGTTTATACAATTAGTAAACCATCTTGCTGTTTAAAAGTGCAAGTGTGCATATTTGAAAGCCAAAGAAGAAGTGAGAACACATCTCATCCATGCTGAGTTATGAATGCAGAGTGTCTGATTTTTACTGTGATTGGGAGGATTATGGATATTGTAATTACATGGTATGTGCAAGAATAGATTGTGTTTCAGGGTAAGATTCCAACAGTGGGCCAGATGGTGGGTGATTTTCAAACAGAAAAGAAGAGAAGTAGTTTGAACAGAGTAGGGTGGATTGAGGAAAAAAGAGCAAAACTAACTGCTGGAGTTTATCTTATCTGTGCTGTCAGGCAGTGTGTGTCTCTCTTTTTTTGTAACTTTTAGTGATTGTGTATTTGTGTTTTAGGTCTTGGTGTTTACTCAACTAACTTCTTGATACTGAGTGCTTGCACTAAAGTTGGCTGCACCAACAGTTCACAAGTTACAGCGCTGACCTCTGAGCTTCCTCCTGGTCCCCTGCGTGCGCCAAGCCTTACGCTGCTGGACTCCCGGAGCATACTGGTGGAGTAAGCGCACCAAAAACAGCCAAACCCACAACACGTTGTACATGTGTAATTACAAATTCTCTCTCAGAGCAGACAACAGCGACAGGCGCATAAAGCACAATGAATAATGGGCTACGCATAACATTTTCATTTTGAGCTTTTTAACATTAGCATTTTCATGTGGCATGTAGACATTTACAAGCCAAAAGAATCTACTTAAACAATGATATTGACTGATTTATATTCTTGGAAGTGATAAGAAGTGTTTAGCCTTTTTAGTTATGTTTTATAAAAGCTGTCTAGAGATGAAATAAAAGAGAGAAATGGACAACAGAGCACCAATGGCCTGCAGTTGTATTTACCAGACAGAATTGTTTTAAGCAGTTCTAATCTAACTTCTGATTGGACCAAAATTATTGTAATAAATCTTTGGTATTTTTCCACCATGCTTACCTACCGTTGTTCCTGATGTTTGAGTATAAGGATGTAATAATTAATCTCTCTGGAAGCTTAGGTACGACAGTACTCACCCCAAAACGATAGCATCTTGGCACAGAAATGCTCTCCTTTTGCTGGATTTAAGGTTGGGCAGTATGATCATTGTGTTCCATTGCCATGTGGTATCAACAGAGGCGAACCATTCCTCTCACTGTCGGGACTTCTCTACCATAACAACCACATAGTACTGCACAGAATTTCAACTTTAATGCATAAGTGAATGTGAAGTAGATTGGAGCAACCTGGTTCAATAAGAGAGACTGAGCCTCCATTGTAAACTGACTGCAACAAAAACTGTCCCTCGCTGCCTCCCTCCATAGCTGCTAATAGCACTTAGCATTCGTCGACTGCTCATTGGCAGAAGTTAGAGCAACGTCCAGAGTTTTAAACATGGATCCCATTGTTTGCTCCTGTCAAAAGGGGTTGAAAGTATTGCCATTAAATTGTTTTTAAATATTAATTTAACGGAAAACAGTGACTACACTGAGTAAATCTGATTGAGAAATTAATTGGTAAAACAAGATCAATTAAAGCCGCAAGCGGCGTTGGAGGCCCTCGCAGCAAAGCGCGCGAAGGCCTCGTGGCCACCGCCGGGGTTCCAGCAACGCCACGCTCTCGCGCAGTCCCCGCAGCCGTCCGCCAGGCCACACGCGCCGACTTCTTCCTCGGCTCTGCCTCACAAAGCACAAGCGCAGCAGAGCTGAATTGCAATTTCAAGCTGTTGGGCTCTTTAGAGGATCACAAAGGTGGCCTTTGGACCATTTGTGGTGCAAAGGCACCCTCTGGTGGGCAGAAAACACC
>CAEGAE010098226.1:0-13794 GCA_903067095.1 Girardinus metallicus
TTTTGGACTGTGGGAGGAAGCCGGAGAACCCGGAGAGAACCCACGCATGCACAGGGAGAACATGCAAACTCCGTGCAGAAAGACCCCGGGCCAGGAATCGAACCCAGAACCTTCTTGCTGCAAGGCAACAGCTCTACCAACTGCGCCACTGTGCATGACTCATGCTATAATATTTCAAGTATCATTCATTCTTCTTATCTATAAGCTTTTTGGGCAATTGATTTGATTTCAATGTCCCTTAATGGACAGAACAAGTGTACTTCGGTAGTGGCTAAAATGTTTCATCTGGTGATCTCAAATCTTGTATTTTTTGCTTCCTCAAGTGGAGAGGAAGCAAAATTCACTTTAGTAGATGCTGGTGTATTTATTTCCAAGTCAACATTCTGTTTTAATTTATTAAATACATTGTAGACACTTGTTGGCTCTTTTACCAGAGGATAATCAGCCAACAGAATGGTTGCTGGGATAATTATCATCATTACTGGAGTAGTTCTATTTTCTTCTTCCAGAAAGGAATGTTGCCTTTCGTGCAACATCTATTGTTTATCTTTTCGTCTGCCAATCATTGCGTGGTCCTTTATTCATTTCAGAAACTTTATAACAAATCAAAGGGTTCAGGTAGCTTCAGTTAGATGTTGTCTATTCTAAATGTTTAATGCATAAAAGAAGTAATATCAGAGGTATTTAAAAAGACTCATGATGATGTGCTTTGTGTTTCAGAAATGCTGCTGGACGACTTCCTGCTGACCTACCTTGTGTTCATGTCCACCCACGACCTCTGTCAGGCGCTGCTGGGACAATATCCTTACAGCATGCAAATCCTACACACAAATCCTTCACTTCTTGGTTTGTTGTCTCCTTGACTTCGTTCACTTATAGCAGTGCACGCTTCAGGGGCCAGGAGGAAGGCAAAGACGCCCTCTTTAGGAAGCGCAAAGTACTGCGGCTCGTGTCCCACTGGAGCAGGCTTTACAAGGACTTCCTCAAAGAAGAGGAGCATGTCAGGAGCTTCATGAAGGTAGCAGTCACTTCTAACACTTGCTTGTCAATGGGTTCCTATTTACACACCATCATCTTGATCCTCAGTTGACCTTTTATCGTAAGGTCAACTGAGGACTGGCAGCACTTCATTTGTCTATGACTTTTTTCTGAGTTGGGTTCTATTTTTGCTGTTAAGTGTTGATGTTTCCAGCTCTATAAAAACATCATGGATTGAAGGGGTATAGTTGTAGTTATTGATCAGTGATGGAAATAACTAGCTCAGGTTTATTTATTAGCTGTAATAAATCAAAAGTGAGTTTACCAGAAGAATCTGACTGGACTTTTTTGGGTTCTCCCAGAGGGGCAGCGAACACAGATTCTGTTACATCCACACACTCAAAGGCGAACGAACACACAGACCCCTCCACTTGCTCGTTCTTTCATAAACTGACTGCTCCTTCGCGCGCCGACGAGTTGCCATAGAAACCAGAGTGGTAGGGTTGGCAAGGGTATCATTTTATGTGGAGTGCGTAACCCAGGTGATAGTTGCCTAGTAACAGGGATGAGAGGGAAGCTGGGATTTGCGGGGCTACGGAGGGTCAATGACAGTGATAAAGAGGCGTGTGTGTGAGAGTGTGTTGAGCTGTACAAGGTTATTATTAATTCTACACCATACACACATGTGAACACCCCTGCACGTCAGAGCATGTGCTTCATCTCATATTAAATCAGCTTCTTAGACTCTGGTAATGATGAGCTTAATGCTATTTAGATTTTTTTTTTTATTATGATATTTTCTTGAACATCTGACTAATCTCACTAATTAGAAAGCTTGTTAGTTGACATGTTTTGGGCTTGCAGCACAAAAAACTGGTATTCATGTGTGTCTTTGTTTGTTTTAATTTAATTTAATTTTTTAAAAAAAGCTGAAATAGTTCTACATTTCTGACATTCATTGGCTTCTGTCAGAGTTCAACAATCAGGAAAATAATTCAAAATAAAATTTTTTATTATGCAGCTGCTGTTGAGGAAAAGCTCCTAAAATACTTTTAACTGAAATTGTTAGTTCATTCTGTCTGAAAGGAGTTTTTTACTCTAAGAGGCTTTTACTTGATAAACATTCACA
The DNA here is from genome assembly GCA_903067095.1 of Girardinus metallicus. Classification (NCBI taxonomy): domain Eukaryota; kingdom Metazoa; phylum Chordata; class Actinopteri; order Cyprinodontiformes; family Poeciliidae; genus Girardinus; species Girardinus metallicus. The sequence continues at coordinate 2,108 of CAEGAE010098226.1, forward strand.
TATGTTTTTCACACTTTCACTAATTTCACATTAAAATGCCGCACAGCTGCAAAAAACCTCAGTATATCTTACAATAAACCAGCCCATGCCTACTGGAAGATTCAATATCTAAAGCTGACACAATTGGTGTCATTTTGTTGCAAGGTGAGTTTTTTTTTTTGTTGTTGTTTTTTTTTCTCACAAACCTGACTATTCAGCACCACACTAACCCTTTTGAAAAAGTCTAACTCTTCCTTTAATAAGTCCTGCTGTCATCAATGATCGTCATCTTCCTGTTCTGTCTGTCAGACGCTGTACAGGTACGTCCTAGAGGATCTGTATGAGTTCCCCTCGCTGGAGAAAGACCTAAAAGAGTTTCAGAAGCTTCTGCGTCGCAGACAGTAAGCACTCCTTGTCAAATGGGATCGATTTGAGTTTGTGCGTCTTGTTGCTAAATCCCTGCTCACTACCGCGTGTGTTATTGTCTTGTAGCACAGTGGACGACTGCCCTCCCAACCAAAAGGTACGTAAAGAAAGCAGTTTCACATTTAAAAGTACATAAAGGTAAACTTACTGTTCACACTGAGTTAAACGGGTCTTTAAAAAGACATCACATCATATTTAGAGGTTTTTAAAACTGTGGTTGTTCTTCTTTGTCTGTCAGAGTAAGCAGTCGTACCAGCAGATGAGCTTAAAGGAGAACAGTTTGCAGCTTCGTAATTCACCAGCGGACCAGAGAGAGGGTGAGTGAGACAAAAATACAAAACAGCTCAACATAATTATGGATAATAGAATTTTGATTTATGTAAATTTCCTAAACACAGACTGTTCCCGTCTTTGTCTCCAATCTTGTACTTAACATTAATCTAGTCAAATTGTCCTCTTTGAGCTTTGCTTATGTTTGCTCCTGAAGCTCTTTGTTTTTTCTCCTTTATGGTAAATATTTTAATCAATTTTCCAGTGATATGTTGCGTATACGTGAGTCCTGACTCCTACCTAAGTGTCCACACACACCCTGCTCTGGAGGCTCGGGAGCTTCTGCGGATTCTGGGTCTGAAGCTGGACAAAGCAGAGGAGGACATGGTGCTGGCCGTGGTGTCGCACACTGGAGGTACACAGTGAATTCACACCGTTTTTCAATAAATAAACGTTTCTCCTGAGATTCACTTATCCAAGAGTTTATAAAACCTTATATTACTTCAGACCTAGTGATGATTTGCTGGATGCTTTGTGATCAACTATTCCTGGAACATACCCAAAGAGAACTTGAGTTCTCCCTCTTTTTTTTCGATTGTCTTAATTATCAGAATCATCTCTCCTTTTTTTTATATTTGCAGAGCGGAGGATGTTGCAGCCCAGCGACTGTGTCTATTCAGAGTCTCTGACCCCACAGGGGAAGCTGGTGGCCTGTCACAGGGACCTCACTGAGATCTTGGTGTGTAAATACCCTTTTGTAATTATGAATCAATTTCCATGTAGTGACAAATCTCAAAATAACGATGCCCTCCCTTCTCCTAATGGTATTGTTAGTTGTATCACCAACAATATGTTATAATCAGACATGGGAATGAATCTTCAGATTTTTTTCTCTAATTCATGTTATAGTATTATAGTTAGGATCACTTTTATTAAAACATAATTTATTCAGATGAGGAGACAATATTCAGTTTAAATAAAAAGATTGTCTGTGTATGTGACATTTCTTTGATTTATTTTTTGTATTTGCAGCCTCCGCTAACGGACTGCGCTGAGTTGAGTAGGAGGCCGGTTCGTCTCTTAGGCATCAACACCTGGGATGTGGCTGCAGCGCTCACACACCTGGACTGGAGCCTCTTCAAATCCATCCATGAGGTATCTACACAAAAACATAAATGAGTTGCATTCAAACATTTTAATGCATTTCAAATCAGATTGTGTCAAAAATCTAAATAACTGCAAGTCTCGCACAATTAAGTTTGCAATTGAGAATTTTTTATTTAGTGAAAAACAGCTCGTACACTTTTTTGCCAGAATTTATTTAAGGCTGCACAATATTAGGAAATCAACAAAATTGTTGAATGTTATAAAAAATTCACGTTGACCATCATTATGATAAAGCTGACGTCTTTACCTGCCTGGGATCTGGCGCCTGTCATATTTAGCATTGATTCATAACACTTGGACTGTGATGCTGCATAAATACTGCATTTCTGCTCTTACCTTTGTGAGAAATATCAATAGGAAAAATGGTGGACGGGATAAAGTTTCACTGCAGTTGATGCTGAGACAGAAGATACTAAAGATAAAAAAATAATGTTTTGTTTTGACAGAAGAGAAAGAGACTTGTGGGAATATTGTGGACTTATTATATTTTTTATTGCAATATTCTGCAATAATTTTGCAATAGTAGGATTTCCTTTTGTCTTGCAGTCCTAGGTAAATTAACACCGTTGAAACATTTTTGACCTGCGTCTACAACAACCACATATTTATTTAAAGAAAAAATATCAATATGTCTATTCCATTATATATTTTACTTTTTGATTTCAAATATAATATTGAGGGAGACATTGTGGAGCTTGCCATTTAAGTTGACAGTCACTATACATGATGCAACCAGCACCATGCATAGTTTATGTATGTTAAGAAAACTTAGTAAAGCTTTTTTATTTTGTCGCTCTTATTTTTGATTTGTTGATTATGACTGGCATCGTTATCTATAAAAAATATAAGGAATTGTTTTTGGTTTTTCTGTTGTTGTTTTTTTGCCATAGCTCCTATTGATTCAATAAGTGATTTGTTTAAAAGAAAATGTTTCCATATGTCATGCAGCAGGAGCTGGTGTACTACACTCTGAGTCGTGCTCCTGGCTCCGGCCACACGGCGGCGCTCTCGGTCCTCCTCCAGCGCTGTAACGAGGTCCAGCAGTGGGTCATGTCCGAGGTGCTCATGTGTGTATCGCTTAATAAGAGAGTGCAGCTGCTGAAGAAGTTCATCAAGATCGCAGCTCAGTGAGTGGACACAAAATGAAAAGCGGAAAACTAATTGGGAGCATCAAGATTCTGAGTTTGTTTTCATTTTTTTGGTCATTTGTAGCTGTAAAGCCCAAAGGAATCTGAACTCTGCGTTTGCCATTATAATGGGTCTGAACACAGCTGCTGTCAGCAGACTAAACCAGACATGGGAGGTAAGGATGTGTGCTGCTGGGCTTGGATTTAGATGCAAACTATATGCTGGACGATTATTACATTCAAACACTCTTGTTTTCAGAAATGCCCAGGGAAGTTCAAGAAGTTGTTCTCAGAGTTGGAGCTCATCACGGTGAGAACAGAGAAAGCGTTGCAGGCAGAGCTTCAAATGTGCTCCAGCAATTTCTTTTCTTTCTTTCTTGATAGACAAATCCCTAAATTTCTCCCCTTCTTTTCAAGCCTTCTGAAGCATTTCTCTCTTCCTCTGACTCTTCACAGGATCCATCTCTGAACCACAAAGCTTATAGAGAGGCCTTCAAAAGGATGAAACCCCCTAAGATCCCTTTCATGCCTCTTCTCCTAAAAGGTATCCTCTAAATCCTTCACTCACACATAAATATAGATTTTAAAAACAACACTGAATTAAACTTTAATACGCCTGTCCACTGCTTTTAGATATCACTTTCATCCATGAAGGAAATAAGACGTTTCATGACAACCTGGTTAACTTTGAGAAGCTGGTGAGTAAAGTCTTATAACTAAACCGTTTAAGTCAAACATTACAGCAGATTATTTATTGAAAGTCCTGGAGATTGTTTTTCTGCAGAAAACATTTTCAACTAAATCCTCCTTTGATATGAATGAAATGTAGGTGACAGAATATGTAGGGTTTACCTTAGAGGATCTTTTATTTTTTTATAGCTAATAATGAAGCTTTAGTGTTTGAACACATCCTCTCTCATTTCAACAGCATATGATAGCAGACACGGTGAGGATGATTCGCCACTGCCAAAGTGACCAGCCAGGTGTGTATCAGCATTTCTGTTTTTTTGTTTTAATGGCAAAATAGATATAGAAAAAAAAACAGAGTTAATTAGGATTTTGGATCCAAATAGAATCGTGCTGAGAGAAAATTGTCAGAACATTTTGGTTTCTTATCTGCCAAATCTGACGTGTCTAGAGAACCAACGAAAAGAAAAAATGAGGAACAGATATCTGTACTCAGATATTTTTGGGCAGAGGAAGAGCCAAGTCAGTGTCTGGTATGTGGATCTACGTCCAATAAAGAAAGAAAACAAATACGTCTCAAGAAGCAGGTTTAATCCAAGCATGCAGCACTGCTTAGGTTTTTTTTTTTTTTTTTTTTTTAAATCAGGAAGTGCAATGAATCAAAGTCCTAATGTTTGTTTGTTTTTCTACAATGACGGCTACTTCAAGAACTAAATGTTTCCTTTGGCACACACACATGAAATGCTTCCTTGATCACTCAAAATAACTTTTTTTTTATGTTGCAGACTTGCACGTAAAGTCAAAAGGGAGTGGTGGCGATACAGTGTAATTTAATAGATTATGTTGAACATGAATACATCTCCGAACAAACCAGTTGAGCATACAATATAAAACAATGAATTGTTAAACTCATTAATAAGAAAACAAAGAATGAGAATCATGTACATCTTTATACTAATTATTTAGGATAATGTCTGTTTTATAAAACGTAAAGTCAATTTGAGAAATGCAACGTCTAAATTTGTAATGTTTGGATGTTTACTACTAATTATTGGAAGGGTTCTGCTGCCACCTGCAGCTCAGTTAGAGCACTGCATCCAAACGGTATCAGCTGATTTGGTTTTCTCTTACAGTTACCAAGCAACGCTTTCTACACGGGCTTTTTGTTTTCGATTTATTTATTTTTATACTTGTCCGTTGAGCTTCACAGTGGGAAGGCTTCCAGGAAAGATGCGTGTTTGACTTCAGCACATGTTCTCCGTCTGTCTCCTAGGCAATGAGGTTATCGGAGTGGACAGCGCGGAGGTGAGGGCGAGCGTTCATTACCTGCACATCATCGACAATCAACAGACACTATTTGAGCTGTCGCACAAGCTGGAGCCGCGCGCTTGAGCATAAGCGGGAACGCCAGCCTGTGTGACAATGGGGACGCTTTGTACAGCAAACTGTCACACGTACACTGCAGCAAGATCACACAACCAGCAGTGCTGTGAGATGGACACCAGGCTGTCATCCAACACAGTCCACTCTGAAAAGGCTTTCATACACTCAACATTTGCTTGTAAGGGGTTTTTAAACTCCACACACTCCCTGGGAACCTTCTACAGAAACTGAATCCGTGCAGGAAGACGGAGAAACTGAGCGAAGCGTCAAGGAGGCTGTGATTAGTTTGTACAGTACCTGCTAGGCTGATTAGGCCTTTGTTTTGTTCTCGTCATCAGTTGGTTATTTTCCTGTTCATCAGGTGGAATATTCCTTTATTTTTGTAAATCTCGCTGCTCCCATTGAACATCAACAAAGACTCGCGTCTTCATTTCAAACCCAAAAGCATTAAGATTTTCTTTTTTTTTCTTTACAAAAACGAGAAAAGCTAAATGTGCATCATAGACTGTCCAATATGATTTCTATTGCGTAGCTCGCACTTATTTTCATAGACATGCTATTTAGTTGTGCAACCCTTTTAGTTATTGTGCAGGAGTAACTAAAGCCAATTGGTTCTGGGTTTGAAAGCCTGAAACGACCTCGTACTATCATCTCTGTGATGTTTTAGTGTGAATAGAAACGATTATTTAGCTTTGTACATACTGTGGTACGTACTGTGGTGCCAAGCGTTTCTGTTGAGCGTTGCAGCCCAGCTGCGCTGCAGCTCTCCTGTTTTGTTTGCCCCGTTACAAGCATGACGTCCGCTGCTTGGATCATGTGAAGCCAACCTGACTCCTTGCAGAGATGCTTTCTGTCGAGATGTGCTATTGAACCTGGTCTCCATGGAAACGGTCCTAGCAGAGATCAATGTTTCTTTTCTTTTTTTTATATATACATATATATCTTTAAGGTTTATTGTGTCGATGTCTTTTATTCGAAGTGCAGCACAACAGAACAGCTTTGTTCCACTGATTCACTTTCATAGGAAGAAGACGGATAACTTATACCTACTGACTGAAAATAATGTTTCATTTCGAAACTATCTCATTTATACTGTGAGAACTAATTCAGGATACTGACAGATTAATGGAACCAAAGGAAATGGCTTTGAGATTTTTTTTTTTTTTTTTCAAATCACTGTGGCAGAAAGCCTGACTAGATAATAAAATTCTCTATTTTATGCTCGCACACAAATGCAGCACGAAAGCAGAACAGTCTATTGTCTGATATACTGATACTTACAAATCAACAAATCCTTCTTGTTGCTCATTGGTTATTTTATTACATTTCTGTAAATGCCTTTTGTTTCTCCACCCCCCCTTATTGTCACTTCCTTGCAACGGTGCAGCTGTGATATTCTAAATATTAACTCAGACATGCATTTGCTGCCTTTTTTGGACTTTTATAAGGTTTAAATTAGGGATAAAGTGCAATACTATGAAGACTCTCTTACAAGTGTTTATTTGGATTTCAAAGAAAGAGCTTTTTTTTTTTCATGGTTACATCAATAGGAGACATTTCCCCAAACTGTGCCAAATGTGTTCTAGGTTGATGGTGTGAAGAAATATTTCAAAATGAAAAGTTATCAGTCTGACTGTCACCATTACGACTTGGATCCATTTGGAAGCATTGTTGAGAGCTTCAGACACTTTATCTTAACAGGATTAGAGCCGATAAAAGTGAAAGATGCTCAAGTGTTTACTGTTTAAGAAGTTTTACTTTTGGAAACTGAAACTATGCCGGTAAATCTGCTGGCTTGCATTTGTTTCTAGAAATTGGTCAGGATTACAGCAAAAAATGTTACAGTCTTAAATTCTGCATACTTATGCCTGAAACTTGTTAAACCGCGTACCAGCAACCTCTTACTGTACTGAGAAAAATCAATTTGAGATGTCAACTTTTTTATATGATAATCACAATTAAATATTCTTTAACAATATTACAGCTTTTTTGTAAAAATGCTGCTGTTGACACTCTCCCAGTGAATAGTTGCTAAGGCTTATACATCAGAGCACACATCTGTTTGAGTTCAAAGTAACATTGAAATGTTTTCTTTTTGGTTAGCGTAGAGCCGTGCATGATGTACAGACAGACACCATTTGCTGATCATGTGTAAAGAAGTTAAGTTGGTTATTTATTAAAAACCTGTGTTTATTTATAGTGACTAAACGTCTTTGGTTTTTGTGCCATCCACAGTTTTTTGAGGAGAGCAGGTGTGAGATTTAAAGCTGCAAAAGCATCCGGGGTCAAATACGTTTTGTGCTGTAATGTAGCCACTAGAGGGCAGCAGAAGTGCAATAAGTCTGTCAAACGTTGAACGGACAACAATACAAGAGGAGGCTGTATTCAGTGTTTTATTAGCCGCTGTTATAGAAGTGTACAGTTCTGTTTTTCTAAGCTGTTGTTCAAAACCTGTTTGCATGATTAAAAAAAAAAAATACACAAAATTCACAATGTAAGAGTTTAACGAAAAGGCTTTGTACAATTGTAATATTGTTTATCTGTAAATATGCCTATGTTTGGTATGTTATTTATCAGTTGTAAAATGGAAAAGAAGTGAATCACAAAGCAACCCGTCTCCTTGTCTTCTTCAAACCTCAGGCAACTCAAGTCTTTTTTTTTTTCTCCAAAATGCAGCTTCATCATTCAAAATTCCATTGAATACATTCAAGGTTTTATGGGACATCTGCAGACGAGTTGATGCTCCTTTTGACTCATAAATTGATGCTGTGTAATTATGAATATTTGTCCTCAGAATATTAATGGACTTACTAAGAGGTTTGAGGGATACAGAAGAAACAAGCCTTTAACACTCCCAGCACAGCTGGTGTTGATATCAGTGGAGTGGCATCTTTAACTTAAAGACTTCAGACAGGCTCAGCGATAAAGACTTTTGTGGCCTAATCTGACACAGATCCATGTTGCTTATCTTCTACCAGCATTTAGCTGTTTACATTCTGGCCAACCATGATTTCAGAATCTCAAAAAGTGGGACTACAAAATGACATTGTTTGCATTTCTCCTTTCCCAGCTGTGTCTCAACCGAGGTTCGGCTGGAGGTTTCATTCCCTCCATCTCTCCATCCCTTCCTCCACCAATCACTTCGTTCCTTTCTCCATCTTCTTATCTCTTCCTACATTTCTACATCTTTCCATCCCTTCATTCCTCCCCAACCTCTCGCTGTCTAAGGTAAAATGTCCCTCTAGAAACTCTGCATTTGGGACAGGTGTCAGCTGTTCTGTTATACTTATTCATCGTCACTAAAGTTATCTGTTCATTATCCAATTTTATTGAATTAGTTGTAAAGAAACGTTAGCTGTTTATGTGATTTAAGATGGATTTTTTCCCCATTCATCTACTGAAATATCCTTATTCAAATCCACTTTCCATGACTGAAGTCTGGGCGATGTTTCCGAAGTGCCATAAATGAGCCAGTTATAAAATAATGAAATTAAACCTCTATTAAAGCATTTTTTATTTTTTTGTCACAAATTCCTCTCAGAGTATAAACAGTGGCATTTGGTTTTGTGTTAATGAGTTAAAGCTTCTTATTCATAAATATTTGAAGAAGTGTTTTCTTGGTGTGTCAAATTTTGAAGCAATTTCTTCAAAAGACATTTACATCCTTTCATTAAAGAGGGCTTAAAAAGAGCTTATGACACGACACTAGTGTTGATTTATCTTGTCCTTTTCAGGATCATATATGAAGTTATTTTCAATGTCAGTATATATGAAAACACATATGTTATATGCCTTTCAAGACCATAAAATATATGGCTCCATATTATCGCTATGAGTCTTTGCATCCTTTCAGTGGAAAAAGAATAAAAGCTACCTGTCTATAGATGAAGTTCCTTTGTAAACCATCAGCGTTTATGGGAACAAAATACGGAAAACAAAATGGAGAAATAACTGCCTGGGACACTTGAACTTTAATTTTATGTTTTTATTGATGAGTTGTTATCACATAAATATTTTACTTACAACATAATGATCATGGGTATAGTTCAAATATATAAATATATATTTTTTAAAATTTCAAATAATTAGCTAAGTATTTCGTTTGCCTTAATTTATTTTGTAATTGTTATTTATTTAGTTATTTTTTCAACTTAGTCTTTAAAATACCAGACTGGCATATAAGTCTATTGCATATAACTATATGTGGAAGTCTGACAGACAACTTATTGACAACTTATTGTCTGTCAGACGATATAATGTCTAAATATTAAACTAAATGTTCTGGTCGGTGAGTCTGTACATGATTGGCCTTTTTACCAAATACATTTTCACTCTTTACCGAGCAATTTCTTGGATGGATGCTTCCAAATAGGGGCTATAAATGTGTTGGTTGGGAAAAATTTCTTTGAATGTGTTTTTTTTTTTTTTTTGTCAGACATTTGTAAATGAAAATGGGACTCATAATAAAAAACATAATTCTAAAACAATAAACAAGATGAAACAATATTTTTTCTGTGGCTCATGTTCTCATTTCAAACAGAAATAATATATAAACACACAGTAAGTGTGTGGTTCATCTTTACCTGCACAGCATTAGATGACTTCAAATCAAAAGAAAAAATTTACTTGCTGTGAATTTCTATCCATATTTTTTTTATTGACGGTAAATAGAATCAGACTACAAGAAAAACTCCCAAATCTAAACATTTGTACATCTCATACAACCTTATACAAAAGGTTAGCTGTGGCAATTTCCGTTATCAAATAGAGAACTTATTCAATTGTATTTAAGTATATCTAATTATGTACTTTGCAAATGTTCAAATCTAATTTGTCTTTGTTCAGCTTCTTTTTCTTTGGTCTTAATGTCAGATTCATATTGAAAAAGGAGAAAGGATATTATTCCCAAAAGTTCAACTTTCAACAGAATTACTTCAAAAATATATATTTTTTTACTCTGAAAAGAGTGTAATTTGATCCCAGAAGACATTTATTTAGACATTTATGATGTGACTTTGTATGGAAAAGGAATAAAACAAATAAAAAAACTAAAGAAATCACCACCTAAAAAATCACAAAGGTACTGAAATCATGAAAATTTCCAGAGTGAAAATGTATGTCTTGAGGCACTTAATATACTGTCTACAAAATGCACCGACTAAATAGCATTTATTTAACTTCACCTTAATACATTTTTTAGGTAAAAAAAGGTTTTAAAGCAATGACTTTGATTAGTTGTATTTCTTATCAGCAAAAATAAGAAATACCACAAAAAAATACAAAGTATTTTTTCAGACATTGAGTTTGCGAGATAAAAGCACAAGAATGTAAAACCTGATGCATGTAAATCATAAAAGATGTGCTTAAAAGTTTTAACTGAAGTTTTCCATTTTGCAAATAATCTTATGTGCGAGGTGTTATGTAGGTTAAATATGTTCTATTTTAAAAATGTAACTTAGGCTTTTGAAAAGAACTGCAATAAGACATTAGGAAATGTTATCAAGTTCTACATAATCTGTGTAATCTATCGTAGAAATTATTAAATACTTAAATGTATTAAAATCTGTTTTTATTATTGTGTCAAATTGTTTTGTTTTTTTTTTGCTTTTGTTTTGTCCTTTCCTCTTTTGACCCAGAGATTTGCACATGTAGTTTTTTCAAGCTACAAACCGTCCAAGTTAAATTATATTTGGTGTCGTTTTCTAACCACTATGTGGCAGCAGAAAGGTCACAAGTGTAACGAGATATCTCAATATAATGCTTGAACATATAGGAAAACAATGGTAGTGTGCATCATTGTGCAAAGCTTCATGAACCACACGCAGTCAGAAAATGTAAAAGAATATGGTGGGCAAGCAATAAGGATAACTGCAGCCTTTGAGAGGATTGTGAAGGAAAGCCTATTGAAGAATATGAAGAAGGCCTGCATGTTGATTTTCATGATGGAACTGAATAAAAAGTAATGTTTTTTACTGGTTTCGAAATTGGTGACTGAATGTTTTTATGGCTTGTTACTTTTGTGTTTTTATGATGTAAAGCACTTTGAAATGCCTGGTTTCTTAAATGTCCTATGCAAATAAACTTGACTGATTCATTGATTATTATACTGTGTTAAGGAAACAGATAAAGAGTTCCTATAAGGCTCTGCTTTTATGGGAATTCAAAACAAACATTAAAGTAGCTCATTAACAGGAACACGATAGACGCCCTTTCTGATGAATATAAAGGAGAACAGGTAGACTGCTGTCTATCCAGAACTTTCTTCAGCATTCATCCCTGCAGAGAAGCTCCAGCAATACATAGAAACCTCTCAGAATCAAAAACGTCAGGCTCCAAGATGATTTTGCTGTTCTTCTTGTTTGGTCTCTCTCTGGCTGCTGTGGTTCCTTCAGACAGACAGGAGCTGAAGCTCCAGCGGGGCGGCTGTCCCCGATTCTGGTACATCTTTAATGGACGTTGCTACAAGTACGTCGCCACATTGATGACCTGGGCTGATGCAGAGCAGCACTGTGTGACCCAAGGAGGCAACCTGGTGTCCATCCACAGTCTGGAAGAAGAGAACTTTGTGAAAATTATTTTGTGTCGTACAACTTCACGATAATACCTTTTTATTTTTTTCTTTACTGAGCAATTGTTAGGAGGAAAATT